>VUQK01027784.1:0-10669 GCA_015106715.1 Bujurquina vittata | reverse complement strand
AAAAAAAAAATTTTATCAAAAAAAAATATAAAAAAAAAAAAAAAAAAACCTTTTCACAGGCATCCGTCGCTCTCAAATCTCAGCCAGTCTGTGGGTGGACTGCCTCCAGCCAAAGCGGGTACAGGGGGTAGTTTACTAAGCCACTCCAGATAAAATGGCGTACAGGCAGAACAATGAAGTATTATGAAAAACTGCTCTTAGTCATCACTTATGGAGGAAGTGACTGTGCACGTTGCCTTGAATTGCTCGCCCATATGCTGCGGTGTTGAATGTTTGGCTGGTGGCACCCCGTGAGGGTGGAAAACTGTTTGACTATTGCTTGTGTACTGCACTGTTTGGATTCAAATTATTCCTATGTAGAAAAAAGTTAAAGAATATTTTTTTCTTTTGCAGTGGAGCAATTTACTCATAGCGAAACATTACCTGCTCTTCCAGTAAGCATCTGCTGCATTCCGCTTCAGTAGACCTCATTAGCAGAGCTCATTAGTTCCTCACACTTTGTAAAGTTTAGAGGGAGCAACTTGGTCTACTGTTTGATTAGTTTGCTTCCAAAATATGTAATTGTTACCAGCAATGTCTGTTAACAAGAGGTTTCTGACATAACTGCTTTGATTTTTTTGCTCTTCAGATCTCATAAATACACTTTCAAACGTCAGCTCCACCACCGCAGCAAAGTGTTAGTAATGTTGATTAGTACCAGTGAGCTACAGGGCTTTGCATAACCCACATTGCTACATAGACTGTTAATGGTGAGCCTGCAATTATGGGATGATAACATACGAGTGTGCCTGTTAAATTAAATGCCGAGCTTTGTATAAACATATAAACATATAAATAAGATTTGTTTGTTTCAGATGTCAGAGTGTTTGAACTCAACGGGCCACTTTTTCTTTAGCTTCCTGCTTTCATGGATATGAGAACGTAAGGGCACCTCACAGGTTATTGTACTACAGGAAATACATATATTTACAGCTGAGGTTATTATGTAAGTGCGTGCAAAAAGCTGCAGTGGTTTGTGGTGTAGCATACATTATAATTATAGCAGTGTCGTATTATTTTATTCAGGTTTAAATAGCGTATGTGATGAACTGTCTGCGTTTATGTGAACGCATGCAAATCAAGGAATATTTTTCACATACAGTCATATTATTGAATTATGCTCTGTAAATGGAGAATATATGCGAGCGCATAGAAAACGAACGTACTGTAATTTAAGCACACTGTGTTTTGCCTTATCAGGACGATTGTGTTACGAATAAGGTGTAAACACTTTAAGTTTCAGAATTTATTTCAGCCCACCTCCACTTTTCACCAGTCGTCTGCTGCACTGAGTCCACACACACACACACACACACACACACACACACACACACAACCTACTGCTGCGTATCTTTACCTGTGTCACAACATACGCTGAACACTCAATGCCTGCTTCCTTTCTCTCTCTCACACACACACACTCATGCTCTTTTTGCTGTCTCGACTGTTTTCATTGGGAACTGTTTTCACCGTTAAAAACTTGTGAAAGCTCTTCATAGAGACGTTTCTGAATTATTTGAGTTACCTATATATTGTGATCTTGAAGGAAAAGTCGATGTGGAGATTTTTGAGTTATAATTATATTTGTGTAGTGGCAAAACTCTCTGTGGCCGAGAGAAAATGAAATGGGTGGAATGACCCTTTAACTGTAAAGGCATGCAAGGCAATCGACTCAGTGACTGTGTGTGTGTGTGTGCATGTGCATGATCACTGCACACAATGTAAACTGAGTTTTGGTGTGTCTTTATGAATGCCTTTTTAAAAAATTAATCTACATAAGCCAGAGTGAATGGTACTGTGTATGTATATTTGTGTATGTCCTTTTGCGTAGTGTGAGTGCGAGCATTTCTGTGTGTGTGTGTGTGTGTGTGTGTGTGTGTATTAGTATGTTTTTCATTATGTGGTATGGTGGCTTTGCTTGGTGATGTTATTCAGCAGGGTGGATTGCTTTGAGCTGCTTGATGCTTTTAGCTGTGGTTTTGTGTGTGAGTGTGTATGCATGTGCATGATTGCATGCCTCCAAGCGTGTATGTATGTATGTGTACATAGATGCACTGCTGCGCGTGTATGTTGGGTTATCTCCTAGCCTTTGATATGCTGGTACAAGTCATATGTGCCAGTTTTCTTTCAGGCTTTAAGAAAACTGAGGAATGTTGAGTAGAGTTAGAGCCATTTGAATTCGATGCTGCACGCAAACACGCAGCAAAACTTGCACATTATGAAGACATTCATAAGTTGTTTTCTTTTTTTCTTTTTTTTTTTGTGTGAAGTAGTAGCCCACAAATGAGTTTCGCTCCTCTGAGGCAGTGGATCCTCATGTGTTCCTTCCCCATTGTCTGTCAGCAGTTCTTTCTCTCTCTTTTTGCGTCACCCTCTTACTGTCTGTCTGCGCGTGTTGCCCTCGAACAGCAAAAGTCAGAGCAGAGCCCGCTTTAGAAAATGTTTGATTATCTGATGTGTAAACTACCTGTTGACTGTTGCCAAAATGGGTCAGAAGGTAGCTCAGTGTGTGTGATGATCTCATCTTCTCGCAGCTTTACAGCATGCTCTACCGCTGTTAGTTTTCCACGCACACACACACACACACACACACGCAGACAGACACGCACACTTTTTTTTTTTCACTGTTTCCGTGTGCATGCGTGTGTGTAGGACAGCGAGACACACTCATTCATCATTATGTAGAGAGGGCATTAAACCTCTATCTCTATACAAACACATACATAGACAGGCTTGTGCACACAGCAAGCCTTCCTCTTTGTCTCTGACATCCCAACCAGCAATTAATTCTAATACTTTCCAATTAAGACTTATTATTTACGTAGACAGAGATTAATAATGGAGGTGTCACCAGGTGTCATTGCTGTTAATGACTTAATTTGTCAGTTTGTTAATGATCAACTACATTAAAGGACACAGAATCGATCAAAGATCAGAGTGACAGATGTGCGTTAATTCTTTGCATAGGTGCGTTTTAACTCAGTTGTGTGTCTATTTGCATTCAAATATTAACTCTGTTTATAACTAGAACCGAGCCAGGGGACACGGTTGCGTTGCCACACCGGATAAATGATCTTTTTATGGTACGGTGGTTTTGAGTTCATTGGCTAAGCGCCTCAATCAGTGTGATATCATATCAGTAGGCAGGACATAGTTGGCCGATCCTTGGTCAATAATAGATGCTATTTAGGGACTGATTGGATTGTCTCTAACGCATTGATAAAAGTCGACCAACAGTATACAACTGTATATTAGCAGTTAGCATATAAATCTAGCATTTGGGTTATGTGAAACAAATTTGAAGGCATCTCAAGTTGTGCTATTGAAACATCCTAAATGTTTTCACTATATAGTGTTTCTTGTAATGTGCACGACTGGATCTGTGAATAGAATGTACCCCGGAGTTATCCATACTACTGCGTCGCAGTCCAAAAGGCAGCCGGTTTGCATGTCTCTTGAAACAAGCACATGATCTTGTCAAATCATGCAACAACATGTAGGCCTATAAGCCTAGTCAACCTAACTTGGCTTTGTATTTGCCCACTGATTGGCTATTCATAATTAATGCCAGCAAAACTGCACACACATGTACACCTTTCCTTGTATCCACCTGTCTGTAGGGTCAGCTTTACACAACATAAACTGAGTGGCATTTGGTGCTTGGTGTGCTCATTTTCCACAGCTTTTCCAGGGGGGAAAAAAAATCTATTAATCAGATTAAGAACAGTAACTAGGCAAAGCAGGGGCAATGGACCCAACCTAGTTTTCAAAGCTTGTACCAATTTATCTTGATCTCAGTCTGCTTCTGGGTTTGTAGGAGAGTTGGGGGTTGAAATCCATTAATCAGATTAACTTAACAAGTGGCCACATAGCTAGAGGTAGATCAGATCCCAACCAATGGTTCAGTATTCCAGTGTTGTTCTATTATGTGTGTGTGTGTGTGTGGCTGTAATTGCTGCATATACACAAGTAAGAGGGCATGTAAAAGATATGAGATCATTCAGTTAAAAATGTACAATTTATTCTTTTTATATCCAGCCTGAGTATATGATTAGATGAGACATCATCACAGTTAATCTATGCTGATTGAAAAACTGATTTAATTGGTACCACATTGGCACTTAAACACAAACAGACTTGCCTTAGTGTGGTGAATGCGCCATTACCAGATGGATTTTTCTGTTAATCTCTAACATGCTAAGTAGTATTCATCAAAAGCTTCCCCAGTTTCTATATATACTCATCTGCATACGCGTCCCTGTGCATTCCAAGCGTTAGTCGTGCATAAGTGTCACTGCGTGCACCAACAATAACTTGCCTGCAAATTTACCCCTTGCTTGCATGTGTGTCATACCTGCTTGTATGTGCATAACTTGCGTATATGCTTGCGTCTGGGTGTGCACAGATGTGGGTGTGTGCTTTTTGTTGGGTTTGCCTAAAACTTGTGCTGGATCCAAGGGAACAAGTGTTAACAAGCTCTGTGCAGACTTTATTTATTTAATCCATATGCTGGTGAACTATACAGCTGTGTACTGCCCGTAGTATGTCTGGAAGGAAAAATCTGCAGTTGCAGCCTTCATGGAGTTGAAGAAAGTTTGTAGTCAGCTTGAATGAGGTTGCTTGCCAAAAATGCTGCAAACTGTAATATTTTTCTGTAATCAAATGTTGCTGATGTTCAGTTTTTCACCCATGTATTAGTCATAGGAATGCTGTGCCTTTTACTGGCATTGCTTATAAATGTTTTATCGCTGTAGTACATTGTAGCAACTTTGACCGTTCACTTGTATATCCTGACATCACATTTGAAGTTTGGACAAAATTAATCATCCCACTGTTTCTTATACAAAGTTGATTTTGTGAATTGCATCACATTTTCAACTGCTGACAGAGTCTGTAGGGAGTCCACTGATGAGGAACAACAAAGGGGAAGACAGAAGCGCAGGCTGCTGCTGATAGTAACTCTGCCAGGCCGGCAGCACCAGCACCCTTACCCAGGACGATAAAGACAGAGTTGCTGGGAGCTGACAGGCCAGTGGCTAGTAGTGATGGTAAAACTAGCAGCCAGCACAGCCATCTGAAGCAGCCAGGGTGCCTGGCAGCAGCAGAACAAGTTGCCAGAACAATAAAAACAGAGTAGCTGGGGGCTGACAGATAGTTCCAAACGGTAGTTTTTTTCAGGTGCTCGCTGAAGCCAAATGCAGCTCAGACAGTCACCGCGATGCAGTGAGTTTCACAGTAGACTGCTGGGTTTGTTTGGCAGTATTGCCAGAGCCAGTGGTGAGCAACTGCGGTCGTGTGGAACAATGCAGGAGCAAAATTGTCATTAAAGATAAACTGGAAGAAAATATATTGCCAAGAAAAGCAAAGGAGAGTTGACTGAAGCCCCTTTCAACACAAACTCCCTTTTTGTTAATCTGACGGCATCTGAATATGCGAATAAACACCCTGGTCACTTTTCTCTGAGAGTTGCAATAGCAATTTTAATTGGTCAGATCTGGTAACATTTATGCATCACTTACAACTTTGTTCTGTCTGCCAAAATTACAACAGCAAAGTAAAAAAAAAAAAAATAATAATTTGGACAGTGCTGAGTATGTTTCTAATTTGCTGTAAGATTAAGACATTTATCTAAGATGCTTTTCCCCTCTTTTCAATAAAGAAGAGAGCTCGCGCGCATGAATCCATGGCGTGGGCAGTGGCAGCTGTCACTCACTGCAGCACACTGACGCACACACTGACGCGCACACACACAGACAGTCCTTACTCTTAGTGACAATGCGATTTTGACAGCACTTTTGCACATATGGCAAAACAAACTGAGACACTTTTATGGGTCTAAAGGGGCATTAACCTGAAAGTGACCGTCTGAATGATTTACTGTCATCACTTTAACAGACTGATGAAGCAAGCAGTATAATGTGATGTATCCCAGATTTGAAAAGAACTTAAGTACTTTTGTTAGTGTTTATTGTGCTTATGCTGCAATAAATACTTGCTTTATACTTAAGCAACCTCCTGCAGCTCTAGTTTTGGTGTCTTTGGGGCAGTTTTTATGTATTTTCATACTAAAATTCTTTGTCATTTTTGCCATTATCCTTATATTTATTACCTCTACTGTCAAAGCATTCATTCTACTGCTTCTATTCAGCTGTAGACAATAAGCTGTTAATTGTTAATAGCAGTTAATGGGTATTGCTGCACATCTAAGAGTACATGAATTAATAAATCATCATTGGATAAAGTTGCAGATGACAAAGGATGAATATAATTGCGAGAGTAGTGTTTGTAACCCTAACTTTTACATTATGGAAGCCTTTCTTTATTATGTGTAGTTTCTTCCCCATTAGTATGAAAGGACGTTTCCCTCTGAGTGAGAGGACTCGGTGCGTGCTTTCTCAGCGCTGTGCATTACAGAAGTCACTTTTTCAGTCTTAACAAATCAATGCTGAGTAAGTGGAGCTGAAAAATCGGACATTCTTGTCTCCAGCTGCTTTGAGTCCATCGGATATATTTGACTGCAATAACAAACACTGTTAAATTTGACTCTCCCATCCTTTCAGTGCCAGTTGTCTGAAATGAAAGAAGAAAAGTGCCAAATTTTAAGAATTATGGCGAACCTGCTGCGTCTTTGATTACGAGAGAAAAATGGGAAGTGGAGCGATTGGCAGAAAAGTCCAGAGAATGGATGGAAAGGCTCTTTGATAAAGTAAGCTAATGGAAATGGTAAGAAAGACTTACTAAAACTGAGAGTAAGATATGGTGAGACTGAATATAATCACAATAACTTTTTTAATAAAGTTTTCATGGCTTCAACAACAAGATTTTTATAGTAAAATAAAAATGAAAACAAGTTCAATATCAGTCTTTCAGTCTTTTCATTAGCTTGTGTATTTGGTCAAGCTCCATCCTGGTGTGCTGAGGAGATCCAACTTTTCGGAGACATCTGCCCCAGCGCCTAACCGAGTAGATTTACAGCCACCGCTGCTGGAATATTAAGCTGAATGCCTACTTTTGGAGTGAGGAAAATAACTAACCCCTCTAATGGATAATTGCCCTAGAATGCCTAATGCTAAGCTCTGGCGTGTGTGTGTGTGTGTGTGGTAATCGCCATAGCAGGTTCCTTGCCATTAGTGCACTACTGAACAAGGCAGCAATTCATTCAGCAGATTTAACTGTCTGGTGTGTGCATGTGTATGTGTGTGTTTGAAAGAGAGAGATGGAGAGAGAGCGAAAAATCTGTGTGTGTGTGTGTGTGTGTGTGTAGGGCAGGTTTCTAAGTGTAGAGTGTGTGTTGTTTTTAGAGAATTGTTTCCGTGCGCCTGTCTGCACCATATGGTCCAATGTGGAAAAAAGGCCCCTTTAGGGGTCTGTGCGTATGGGAATATGTATGGGAGTGTGTGTGTGTGTGTGTGTGCATGTGAGAGAGAGGGAAAGCAAGAGAGAGGGTATGTGTGTTTGTGTGTATGAAAGTGTGTACAATGGTCTGGTCTGCCCAGAGTGAAGCTGTAAAAACAAAAACGTCTCGAGAAAAGAGAAAAAAAAATCACTGCATTGAAGCAGTGATGTCAAATCACTCTTTCTCCTACTCACACACTCACACATACACACACACACACACACATGCATATTCACAGCACTTCCTTTTTATCTCTTATAAATTGCAAGACTTGCAGATTTTTTTCTTCTGTACATTAGCTATATTAGAAAGTGTCAAAACTAATGTTTTTTTTTTTAATACTCTGATCGCCTTCCATTTTTCTCCAATTATTAGTTTCTTTCCAGCAATTGTGTTTTGTCACTCTCTGGGGGGAATCGAGCTGAGGCATTATTGTTTTCTCAAATTGGTGAAAATAATCACTTTAATTTTTTCTCCAGTAATCACTTTCTTCTCCCCTCTTGTTTTTCATTTATCCCTTTAGTTTTTCGTTTGCCGTTTATTTTGTCTAATTGCCGTAAACCTTGGGGCTGTGGTAATGACTTCTGAGGTTAACGAGCTCCTGCTAACAATCACTCACTCACTTGCACAGCCACACACTTGTGTAACCAAGCACAAACTCTCGAGCAACCAGCATATATATTTATAGGTACGTGAAAGTGACCTCAGAAACAAGCGCATACAGGGATGCGTGCAATGAGACGTGCCCACTCAGACATTGATCTGCAGAGGGCCTCACAAAATCTGCACGCAGACACTCGCCAACTATTCGAGTGGTAGTGAAGCTTGAAAAAGGGCAGCGGACCACGGCAATCTGGATGTGACCAAAGGAAACTGTTTACCTCCTTTATTCTCTATATCAATTTCATCTCACGACTGCCAGCAACCTCCAGCAACCACTCACCAACCAGCTGCGGAAGATATGTCCCTTTCAATGGTGGTTGCCAGGGGGTCAGCAACTGGTCTCGAGGCCTATTTGGAGCCAAACTCACTGAGAATCAGACCAGATTCTGGTCACTGCACAGTCTCCACTGTAAAAGAAAAAGTAATGTTCCTGTACTGCTGTTTGCCCAGACGTCCACAGTGCTTCAGTACGTTGTTTCTCTGCTAAAATAAAGGTAAGCGTGGCAGTCTCTGTGAATGCTCATTTGTCACTATGAGCTGTTTTACGTCTGAATGTGAAGGCCCGGATTGAACAGTCTCCACAGGTGGTAATACATCCTGGTCAGTTTTTCAAAACCTCCTTCACTTTCAGCAACAGATTAAAAGGTTTGGATGCTTTGAGATGTGAAATTCCACTATGTCTTATTGATGACTGGAATACGACTTGAGTCTCGACTGCAGTCTGCTACTTCTCCTGGTGTGAACTCCGCTTTAATCTTCCTTTCTCTCTTTTTCTTGCTCTCTCTGGTATCTTGATATGGTCTGTGTTCTGCAGTGACTTCTAAACATTTACATTTCTGCTTTCAAGTGCTGTTTATATATGGCTCTTATCTGCTATCGTGCACACAACACGCACACAGACACACATTCAGACAGGGACAGACGCTGAATCAAATCTCTAGTCGTCCTGACAGCAACACTGTTGCTATGTCCATAATAGGACAGGAGGAGAGGGAAAGAGGAAGGCAGTAAGAGAAAAGAGTGCCACATAGACAGAAAGAGGGGGAGGCAGATAATTTGCCACCAGAGTGTTTTGTGGTGAGGTGAGGCGTGGAACTCTGGTGACTTTAGCTCACAGGCTTTTTTGTGATACTCCGCTGATCCCCAGTATTGAAATCTCTCTTTTCATCTCCCTCTGTAGATTGCAACCTCTGCTACAGAACAGCACCCCTGGGAGTGGTAGGCATTTGGTGTCTTGCTCAAGGACACTTTAGCAGGTTGGATTTTCACAGTCACAGGAGAGATAACTTAGCCTTCTGGTTGAAGGATGCTTTAGTCTTGAGTCACTCTGCCATCCTTTCCTGCTACCCTTGGCTCGTGTGCTTGAACGCTGCCCTATCTTGATAAAGTCTTGACAAATTTCCAGCGTGGAAAAAAACACCTTTGGGACCAGTTGCTCCACCCTGTGCTTCACTCGTCAGGGAAGGACCGAAACGATAACAGAAATGTGCACTGTTGCTGCAGTTTTAACCAGTTGGTTTTCTGAAACCAACTGGTTTCAGAAAACCAGTTGGATGAAAAAGTGCAAACGCTCAGAGAAAAACTTGTGCCTTACCACTCGAACCAACACGGTTCAAAGGGTGAGACTTTTACTGTGAAAGCAAATGTTTCCAGTTTCCAGTTTGCTTCGCACCTTTTCAACTTTAACTACTGCTTAGTCGTAGTAGTTTGTGAGTGTTTGCAGATAAATTGATGTCTTCCATACAAATATCTGGTAGGAACCAAAGCATTCGCAAGGAGGATTTCAGTGCAGCATTGTAGAGCTCTTTAAAATCAGTTTCATACAGCGACAGAAAGCAACCTCTCGCAACCACTTGCCAACTGGTTGGAGAATACACATTTTTCCCTATCAGGTGATGGCTACCCGGGGGGGTGTCACTGACCGGTCTCTAGGCCTGCGTGAATACAGCTTTAGCGATTGATTGATCGTAGCAACCCTTTGCAACTTCCAGCAGCCCCTGCAGACTGGTTGGGGAATGCTCATTTTGCCTTGTTGGGCACCAGCCAGTCTCTAGACCTGTGTGCCCGGGGCTTGAAACAGTTTTGTTTTTGGATTATTTTGATCTGAGAATCATGCAAAGCTACTGTAGTGGAATCAAAGAAAAATAAAAAGGATCTGAGCACAATGTGACTACATTAAACAGTTTTGATTGATAATATTTTAAATTAGTCAACATCATGTGAAATTTAGAAGACATTACACATAGGCTCACAAGAACCAGTTTTATTCTGCTGTTCTTTGTTGGGATCCCTACATTGGGAACCATTGTTTTAAAGTTTTCAGTTTCTAACATAACTTGAAGTAGGTCAAGGAGTGCACGCCAGTTTCAGAAGCATAGCTCACAGCTGATCCTGATCCCCCAACTCCTCTTAAACTCAGAGAAAAGACAATTTTATTACAGGGATCACATCAGTTGAGTATCACATCACACAAGATTTCTTTTCATGTGATCAGCGAGTGACAAACTTGTCACATGACTTGAAATTGACAGTGTGGTAGGTTTTTTTTTTTTTAGTTTTTTTTTTTTTTTT
>VUQK01027782.1:48673-69523 GCA_015106715.1 Bujurquina vittata | reverse complement strand
CACACACACCAGCTGTCTTTACCTCTTTCTGGCTTCCCCCAACTCCCTCCAGGCAAACACACACTGCCAGCTCTTTCTCCCTCTTTCTCACTGTGATCTCACAGGGGAGCACTCCTGTCCTGCTACCGTTCCTCCTCATGACTTATTTTGCTTCAGGCTTTTCCCTCTCTCCAGCTTCTACACCTCTTCCCTGCCTCCTATTCTCTTCTTTCCTTTCCTTTTCCATAACTCCTTCAGGAAATTTCACAGTTTGCTTCTAATAGAAGGTTCCCGCCTATGAATTGTCAGCTTTGGTGTTAAAGGTTTTAATGTGACTGTGACGCTGGGATCTGTCACCTGGAGCATTGGTTCCTGACGAAATCTAAAATTGACACCTGTAGAATGGAGGCACGACAAAGAGGCAGGTGACGTAGCCTGCCTCTTAACAAATAAACAAAGATAATAGAAGAGATGAAGACAAAGAAAAGCGACTGCAACTGCAATATACTGTATATGATCCAGAGTTGAGACTGGGAGGTATAGTCTATCTCACCGGCAGCCAAAAAAGTGGAGTCCTACGTAAGCACCATAAAACATTTACACCCTGGTTGGTCAGCGCCCACTTCTCTTTGGGACTTTCTTCCTGCCTTGCCCTCATTTTCATTGCCTTCACTTTGCCCTCTCTTATTTCTTTTTTGATAGAGAAAACTGTAATATCTGTCATTAAGTTTATTCTGAGTTATTCACACTCCATGCCCTCTTAACCCTGTTCAACACTTTAAAGTGGGGCTGATTTTTCCTTAGTTCAACATTTATTTGTGCTCTTATCACTTCTCCCTTCTTCCCCATCCTTCACTTGTCTCCAGTCACCTCAGCTCTCCTCGCCAGCAACTTTTCTTTATCCTCGCTTTGCGGCTAACTCCCATGGGGTGTGAGTTCAGCTCATTTTCTGTCTATGATTAGCATAAGCTGCTGTTTCCGCTACCTTCCAATCTTGCTGCCTTCCTTGCCTGTCCCTTGTCCATATTGATATGCAGCTGCCCTTTGGTTCTCAGCTCCTTCCCACTTGCTGTGACTCCTTGCGCACCTTGTGGTTATCGCATTTTCTTTACTGACTCACTGCCTCCTTGTTTTGCCCTTTTGCCTGTTCATCCCCTTTTCACTCTTCACATGTGAATGTATCATTCCACGCTGACCCGCTCCATCATTCATTTCCTTCTTTAGTTTCTCTGTTACTCCTTCCTTCGCTGGAAAAGATTACACTTCAATGGGGGCATGATCAGATGTCTCTTTAGCCAAACTGACCTGTTCTTACTTCAAGGCCAAATACTGCCACTCTATCAAAGTCACCCGAACACTTTCCTTTTGTACTTGTATTGTGACAGACCAGTCACCATAATAATTAATGTCAAAAGCTAAAGGCTTTTATATCAAAGACCAAGTCTACTTTAGGATACAAAAGAGGTGGACACGGTGTTTGTAGAAGAGTGTAAAGCAGGATATTGCTTTTGTGTGTGTGTGTGTGTGTGTGTGTGTGTGGCCTGTGTGTGTGTCCCATGTTCACCACCAGCATCTAGACTCTGAGAGGTCCTCTTCTAACTCCTATGACTGCTGGGATTACATTCTGATATGATTGGTCATCAAAGTCTAATCGCCAAATAGCTTTACTGAATTCTGTTTCCCAATAAATTCTGTTCAGTTTTTCCAAAAGATCTCTCCTTGTTGAAATGGAAATATTGCAGTAACAGCCGGCATATGCCAACGTGTCATTTATACAGCCCACGACGGGTTTAAAACTGGCACAATTAGTGATTCTCAAGTACTTTACAGTTTGGTAGCATTCTTACAAACCAGCCTTTATCGTTCCATAATTATGTTTGTTTCAAAGCCACAGGCATCAAATTTTAAAGCCAGAATAAAAACAGGATGGCAACCTGCTTGCGACCAGAAAAAGTGTGTCGCTGCCAGTTGACTGCACTGAATTTTTTTAACATTCTGGTCTACCAGAGATTGGGAGTGCAACACCCCTAACCTCGGGGCACCCACTGTCAATCGCAAGGCAATTGCACAGGTTTCCACTCTCAGACAGACTGACACAGGTTTGCAAATAATTGCCATATAATCTATCAGCGCAGACAGATTGCCATCACGTTGCAATCCATCTGAGTCAGCCTGAGCGCACCTTGTCTGTGACGTGTGTCTTTGCAATGGGGACTCGACTCAACTGGTTGCCAACTGACTGCATTCTGAATATATAGCTACATAAAAGCAAGGTTGCTGCTGGGCGTCTGTGCCATCCTGCTGCAAATAAGTCATTATTTGTGGAAGGATTTCTGTTTCAATCTATAATTTGAGTTCTTAATGTCTGTTTTTGTATAATGTAAATTACCGAGTATGTACAGATTTCCAACAGATGGCAACCAATGTTTGATTTTCACAGATTCATCAGAGTTAATCGCCATGTCTTTCCAGCTTGCCCCATTCGACAGCAAACTGATAGCAGACTGATTCAGCTTTATCGCCCTCTTGACACACTAAAGTCACTGTGAAGACAGCAACCGACTGCAAGTAACCACAGACCTGGTCCTCGTCTTCAAAGCAACCACTTCAAAGGAAACACGACTGCAAGTTCATTGCACATGGTTGCAACAATTTTGGTCATTCTGTGGTCTCTGACCACTGTTTTCCCTAGTGTGACTGTAGCATTGAGCATCCTTTTAACACGATTTTACAGTGTGGAGAGTAGTCCAGTGGACTCTAAAAGGTCACCGTTTGAAATAGATACCGTGACACAGTAGGTTAAATGTGCTCTGCTCGTATCTTCCATGTCACACAACACATAAATGGTATGGTGACAAAGCTTATTACAGACACTGTGCCTTGAAACATGTGGTTAACATTGCAAAGGGTATACTTTTACCCAAGCCATGCTGTTTTCCTAACCCTAATTAAAAAAGTCAGTGACTCATCCTAACCAAACAACAATAAAGTCTAAAACAAAAATTATATATCTTTTCTTAAAATTTAGGGGAAACCTCTATAAAAAGCATTAAGCCATTAAGCCCAATAGTGAAACTGCCCATGTTAAAATTGCCCTATTTTACCTTACCGTGTTTTTTTAATTAAAAAAACAGGCAAGGGGCCAGTTCATACAAAGCGGGTGGTGAAGTGTAGCTGTGTGTGTACTCCTGTCTGTGTGTGCAGATATTAAAGGGATGCCTCTGTAAGTGTATGCTACAGAGTTGTGAGTCAGTTGTAGTTGTATCAAAGTGCTGGAGACAGCATGCTAACACACAAAATAATCCTTCTGAATTGCACAATTGAACAAGTGGTTTGTGTTGTCTCGGTGCCTACATGTTTAAGAAGTATGCATCTGTATGCTGTTATGTCCTGGCACCGGATTCAGCTGCTGCAATAGGATTATTGGTTGACTGAGACAGAAGTCAATTTTCATTCGGAAGAACAACTGAGAGGTCTGTACACTATCGCTCTGCCCTCATCCTTGAGGGATCATCTCTCACAATCCTTGCTTTCACGGTCTCTCTGGAGTCTACTTTTGCAGATTATTATTGCGGATCCATCTCTAGTTCTCCCTCCATCCATTTCTCTGCTCCACACCTCTGGGAGCTCACAAAGAAAATAATCCTTTCTCCCACAAGCAGCAGCACGAATAAAAAAAACTTAAAGCTAATTAAAAAGTGAAGACTGATGTACATGTTCATGGACAGAGTGAGGAATTGAGGAGGGGAAGGCGAATGTCTGAATGAAGACAGTCACTGAACTTCACCCCTTCCACTCATGAATCTGCACACACACAGTCACAAAAATACACAGCTGAGTGTAGACGTTTACATGGCTGCATAAAAACAACCAACAGTGCTGTGTCTTCACACCACCGTACACAGACACACAGCATAAACAGTGCCTGTGTGTGCGCAGCATCTTCTAATGAAGAGGAAACTGTGGGAGAGGTAACAGTGCCACCACTAAATGTTTTATGGTCATTTAAACAAGCCAATTTCATGCTAATGTGACCACTGCTTACCATGCTAGAAAATTATAAACACTCTGGTATGTGAGGACGGTCACAGGCAGAAGGTTGCAAGGGGAATGAAATAAAGTATTCAATGACAAAAGACGGATATTTCTTACTTTGTCTTTGGAATGTGGTAGTCCAGTTTGACAACCAAACGGTGGTTGTTATAAAAAAAAAAATAAAAAATCATATGAGTCCTCAGACTGTCTGCAACTGCTACTGTACGGGCAGCGGAGGGGCAGACTCACCAAACAACTGTGCACCCAGGCGATTGAGCTCAACTCCAGTCAGTGATTTAAGAAAATCAGTTAAATACTAATAAGTACGTAAATACATTGGTGTTTATCATGTGGCTGATTTTATAAACATGCTAATGCCATTATTATAGGTAATTGTAGGGTCTTTCCCTTATAATATAAAGCCCCTTGAGATGACTGAACTGAATTATTATTTTTAGTAGTAGTAGTAGCAGTACAGACTAGTAATATCGCAAATTTCCTTGTAAGCAAAACCACAAACTGTAGTTATATTATTATTAAAATGCAAATTCTTTGATATAATAGCCCTTCCCCCATGGTAATTAATTGACTATTTGTTTTGGTGCCACTGTAGCTGCCTGGCAGCCATTATTTAAATTAATCACCTAATTAATCAATTCATTTTATGTTCAAGTGACCCAAGTGAATCAGATCACATTACTGAGTGACTCTGATTGACTCGAGTCCATAAAATAAGTTTAACACCACCAGTAAGCACCATCTCCATGACTATGTCTCATTCTGCTTTACATTTGTCTTCAGGTATGTGCTGATCACACATCTTTTAGCCAGTTACAGTCCACCACTGACAAGGTGCACTTACCAGCTATATTGTCTGCTCCCATATCACAAACCCTCCTGCTGCTTCCTGCTTCACTTTCTATTTTTTAAACTTGTTTTGCTACTCAGGCTCCTTTCATTCTTGAAAGGCACATTACATTACAAGAATGGATTTTTTTTTTCTCCCCCTAGGGTAGTATCCCACCAAACACTGAGATGTTGAATGTTCATAGTCTGAAGGTCTGATCAAGACGATTCATGAGTACAATGCCATCAAACTGACCTGTATCTGACTGTCTGCTGGGTACATTTTCTGAACATTTTTACAAGAGGTTGAACAATCTTAAGACGGGAATATTATATACACAACAGAGCCTATGAGATTTCTTGAAGGAGTGGACAGAACGCTGTGGACATTTTATGAAAGCAGAGAACCGAACTAAAAGAAAAAGATGACGCACGAGGAGGAGGGCTGAACTGAGGAGCGCATCCTAAATACAGTTACACAGATATAAGTGAAACGTTCAGGGATCGCTCAATTCTGGAATGAATATTAGCAAGACAAATCATCCATGATATGCCCATCAAATCCCATTTGCTGATGTACTGTGTAACACAGCTCTATGAGTAGAATGCCATAAGGATTACATGAGTTCTCCTTGTTCTTCCTCATATTTTACTCTTTACCGCTTTGCTTTCACTTTCTCTCAGTGCTCTGTAGCCCTAACATTACACTGCATAATGGAATATCGACAGAGTTGCTCCATTGTGCTTTAGACACACAATTCAGCAAAGAGATGAGCCCATATTCTATTCTAAAATGGGAACCACTGTGCTTATAATGCAAAAAGGGGAACTAAAGAGTATGGGACAGAGTGTATCTGACAGATCGAATATTGTAATCTAAACCTTATCATTGTGAGAGGTGCCGGAATGAATCCTTGATGAGCATCACACCGCACTCAGTAAATACTCATTTGCTCTTGTCTCTTATTCAGTCCGTCCATCACTGTCGTAGTGCTGCATCCTTCACAGACACGTTGTCACTGTTTTTCTATTTTTCTATCACACCTTTTGGGTCTATTTATCCCATTTACGCCTGCCATTCTGTTTCGCTCTCTTTATGTACCCTCGCTTCCTGCAGATTGCCATGGTAACAGGTTATAGACTTGAAACTAAAGGCTCTCTGCCACAACAAGTGTCCTGTTAATTTTTCATTTCATCACAGTTGTAAAAAGTACCAGATTTACGTGTCTTTATTTTATTTCATTATTTCAGCAGTCAATAATAGTATTAAAAACATCCGTGCAAATCTGACTTTAGGAAAGTTTGGTTTCTTCAGTCCCCAAGTGCCACAACACCAACAGTGGTTGGAGACCACGGCTGACAAAAGTTACTGCGACCACGTGTAATCAAACACACTTCAAACACTTTGGCGCATCAAGAGGGAGATAAAACAAAGATAAAATGGCAAAAATAATCAGACTCAGTCTGTTATCGGTTTTTGATTGAATGGGGTAAAGTTGGCAGCTGCACGCAGTTTGCAATAATACGATGATTAACTATGATAAATTGCAAATCGGTTGCCCACTGTTGCAAATCTGGCCATGTCTACATCAGCGGTCTAGTGCTGTACTGGAAACAGAGCGGACTCTCCACCAGCACACCATGCCGAATCCACACAGCTTTCTCTTTCAACCACAGACTGGGCCAGATCTAAACAAAACAAAGTCATGATTTATACAGTAAGACAGATAGTTCATTTCATTAATGTCCAGCATTCTACTGAGAGCAGCAAAACTTTGCAGCTTGAAAATGAGGGTGCAAGTACTAACATTATAATACAGTGTAAGCACAGGTGTTATGCAGATTATTCTGTCTGAAAACAACATGGAAGTTCACATAAATGGGTAGAAGAAGAATCAGTAGCTTACAAAATATAAACCTGAATTCTATATGAAACATCTGCGTGTATGAACACAAAACACTTTTTATTGTCAGGCGTCCATGTGTTAATGAAGATACTGATACTGTGACACGTGTGTCAGTGCACACTGGGTTTTTACACAGTGTGTGGAGATGAACTGGAGATATACACCAGGCTGCATCACATTCCACAGCTGCAAAAGCTTGCTGTGAGGGTGTCTGTCAAGCAATGTTACACACACTGTGTGTTTGGCTTTTCAATATATGGTGCACCTGCCGTAATGGGCCGATAGAGAGGAATAGCCACACACCTGAGTGAAAAGATCAACCCTAACCTGACCATCATTCACTTAATGGTTCACAGACAGAGCTTGCGGTCCATGATGCTGTAAAACCTTATACAGAACTCAGTAATTTTCACACATTTATTAACTCTCAAAAGTTGAAAATCTGCTGGCAATTTCAGTAAATGGAACAAGATGCCTCCTAATATTCTGAGGAAAGAAAAAAAGAAGTGGCACGCTGCAGGAATGCAGAAAAATCCCATTTTGACATTATTGCATATTAAATATTGAAATTAAGCAGCACAGCTAGTCAAATATCGTGATTTTAAGTGTGTTCTAGCAATTTTATGTTGCATTCGGCACAGTATGAGGGAAACGTGGAAAGAGGTAGGCTGTTTAACTGTGCAAGTCTTCAATCAAGATTTCATTTTCATTTGGAGACTTTCATTTGGAGGTTTAATTCAAATGGTTTAACAAAACTAGTGCATTATCTGTTTAGGAATTACAGCCATTTTTATACATAATCCTCAATTTTCAGAGGCTCAAAAGGAACTGGGCAACTGACTGACATCAGTTCCATGACCATGCGAGGGCCGTTCCTTAGTTATTATATAACAGATTAGGTAAATGAAAGATCTGGAGCTGATTCCAAGGGTTGAACTTTACTTTTATAGCTCTTCACTGGAACCCTCAATATTAGGTCGTAATGTTTGACAGTGCAAGGGAAGGAGGCCATAATTAAGCTAAAAAATTTGAAATAAATCAAAAAGAAAGTAAAAACATTGATAAACAGTCTGTTACATTCTTCAACAATGTACCGGTCATCTCAGCAAACCAAGAATACTCTGCAGGAACAAACAAAGCTCATCACTGTCAAACAAAAGTCACGTTCATGAACGGAAATTCAGGGGCTTTACAGAAGGTGCAAACCACTGGTTAGACACCAGATCAGACTACCTGAAAACAAAATTCTACACAGTCCCCGAAGGAAAATCTTTGAAAATATGAAGCCAAGATTAACTTGTATCAGAATGATAGGAAGAGAAAAGTATGGAGGATAGAAACAGCTCATGATCCAAAACATCATCTGTCAAACAAGTTGGAGGCAATGTTGGCACGGCCATGTATGAATGTCAGTAGAAGCAGGCCACTAGGGTTTATTGATATTGTGTGCTGTTCATTATTTAAGTATCTTAATCTAACCTTTTCCTCTGGCATTCATTTTCCAGAAACCCCTCAGTCAGTTTTTCCCCTCCCACTGAAGGTTTGTGCAGCTGTAACGATTGGCGAATCCTAAATCTCTGGGCCATCATCCATTCATCTCTTCACTTATCGATTCCTCTACCTACCTGCCTATCTATCCACCCATTTACACATTAATCTCTTCATCCATCTATCGCTTTGCCACTTTTCATTTACTTCTTTCCCTGAATGATCTGAAGGATGAACTGCATGCCTGAAAGATTCATGGTCAGCCACATCTGTGACTTCTCTTTTCCCACAGTTGCTTGATCCTGCCAGTTTCCTTCTGTTGTGTCACTGCAACCTCTTCAATCCCTCACCTTCACACATATCTGTAGGTGCATGCAAATGTGAATATGTGCACAGGAAAAGTAAATAGAGTGGAGACTGTTGTCATAGGGATAAGATGACATACAAGAAGTGAGCTAAGAAAGGATGAGACCCAATAAATTAACATATTAAGAGGATAAACTGGTTTCAGGGGGATATTTTTTCATGTGTGCCCTTGTAATTTCTTGTAGAATTACTGCTCTTTCCCTCTGCTGTAACATCTTTGTCATTTTGCTGTAAGAATTGTACAACTTTATTTGTGCAGATCTTGTGCCCTTTAGATATGATGAGAGCCAATCAAGAACTGACCTCTTAAACCAACTAAGTCATGAAGTATGAATTAGAATGATCATGATCAACAGTGTTGAAATCAGAAGCGAGATCAAGAAGAACTAACACTGTGAATCACTGTTGATCTTTAGGTGACTGTTTCTGTGCTATGATTGGTTATGAATCCTGATTGGTACTTATAAAGACTTTGAGAAGAAAGGCAATCATTCAGTAAATATTTTTTGAAATATTTGCAAAAGGATTGATTGATTAGAAATAGGTCTACAATTCTAAATTACCAATGGATTTAAGTTGTTTTTTTTGTGTAGCTGTGTGATTACAGCACATTTGAGAGAAACCTGGAAAATGAAAATAAAGTCCAGCTAATTGCTAGTAATAATGCCATTAATATTAAAAGTATTTTTTTGCTAATGAGTTGGCATTAAGAAGGGTGAGTTTTGAATTGCAGGGAGTGACAGAGGTATTGGTAGATCAATACAGGGTGAGTTTAATGTGGAGCAGAGGGTCTTTGAGGTCTGCTTACTGGCTTCCTGTTGGTGATTGGTCAGTTGTTAATTATTTAATATAAGAAAGTGGTTTGGGAAAGCTATGTAGTGATGTATTAGTAAGTGTACACCGCGAGGAGTTCAAAGGATCAAAGACACTTGGATTTAAAAGATGAAGAGCTCCCTGTATGGGAATTTATAAAGTTTACAGAGGTGAATTGTTGCTATGGGAGTTCCTGACTGGATTATACCACAGGAGATGTTTGAGGAAAGGCATTTTCTTCCAGATTTGTTTGAATGTAAAGCATCACATCTGAATAACTGAACGAGTTCCCAGAACAGCCAGAAGCCATTATGGTTGAACTTATTTTTACATTTCGAATCATAAACTCACCAGCAATGAATGTTGTCGCTTGCAGTGTGTTCAGTCTTGCAGCCTCAAGGTGGAGTGCTAGACACTTTCACCCTTTAAAATTGACCCTTTAAACTCTTAAATAGTATAAAGCCAATTTTTGGTCAGTTTGATCCTAATATTATCTGTGCAAGTTACTGTTGATTAAATAATTCTACATACATTTTTTTAAGTGAAACTTAAACATGCTGTTTATAAATCGCACTCCCACTACAGCGTGCGTTGTCAGATTGGGACTGTTTGGCAGGGTTGGACCCCGATGCGACTTAACTTGAAGTGCCATTTAATACTGAAGTTACTCCAAAATCCCCAAGTCAAGTCAAAAACAAAGTCCATCATACAAAAGCCTTGATTAACAAAAAGGGAAAACTCAGAAAAAGAGAGACACTCACACAAAGAAATAGATTTTACAAACACACACACACACACACACTTTTCAGGAAACAGACAACAACAACAAAAAGGAACAAAGAAAAACTAAGAGTTTAAGTACACACAAGGTAATCAGGGCGAGTGGAGCCAGCAGGGAAGAACAGGTGAACCGCATTAGACTAATGACAGAAGGGAAGCAAAACTGAACACAAAGCACACAGGACAAGGGACTGTCAAAATAAAACAGGAAGTGGCCAAACATGACACAAGGATGAACTTAACACAACACGAAGAACAAGGTACACACAAGGAATACAAACACACAGACACTCAGACAAGACATGAGAGGACATGAGGCTGGCAAGGAAATCTGAACTCCAAATAACAAGAACATAGAAATATACAAACATAAAATATTTATAAATTTAAACAAACTCAAGAAAAGCTTGAAAGTTCAAAACACAAAACGCTGGGTCAAACCCCAGGATCATGACACACACATATGTTGCTGTCAGGCAAAGTTGTTTTCGTTTTCTAGTTCTTGTATAACATTTGAAAAACTGTTTGAAAACTGTTATCTGACTTGGCAAAGATTCGTCTCATCCTATCCAGCTGTAAGCTTATCCACCCAATTAAAGCATGTAATACAAAACTTTTTTTTTTCCAAGCCTGCCTATACTGTAGTTTGACTGCTATATTTTGCTAACACCAACTTGCTGTTCCTCTGGCACCAGGCTATCGGGTCTGAACGACTGCATTGTATATAATCCTTTCTATGATCTCAGTGTTTCCCTGGGCAACAGGCCTCCTGAGGTGAGTTATGTATCTGTCACAGCCGGAGTCTGAAGAATCTTGCTGGAGGTAGTTAACAGAAAGAGCAAAAGATGTTGAGAAAAGAAATATCAAAATGAAGTGTGTGTTGTTTATTTATTTTCCCAAATCTTAATATTCTGCCAATAGAAGAAGAGGGAAGATGTGAGATGAGGAATAATCATAGTGGCATCTTTCCATGTCCTTTTTGTCCTTATTATTATTATAAGTAGATATATGCAATTCTTTTAGCTATTCTTTCTGCCTGACTGATCAGTATTACATTTTAAGTTATGCCATTCTCTTTTTTAGATACACAAAGCTGCATACGTGTTTATCCTACCACTTCAAGGACAGCACACATGGACAGAGAATGTTCTGAACAAGGACACTGTCCAAATCCCTTTGTGCTCTGCTTCTTAGTAACTTTGCTATCTCTTGCAGAGGGATTTTAAATTAGCTGCAACAGTCTTATGTTTGCTCTCAGAGGACATGAGATGAATTATTTTAGTATCTAAAGTACTCTGCCTGGTGCTATGCTAGTACTAAGCTCATGAAAACCCACAGGAAAAACCAGGTGATAAACAATATGACCTATATTTTTTAAAACCGAGGACCAGGTTGCAAGAAAGCTGTGTCTATATATATTAGAGAGAAAGCCAGCATAGGCAGTGATGAAGAAGAGCGGTAAGGGAGGGAAACCACAGCTGACAGTGCCCACAGTCATTGTGTATATGTACTCACACACCGGCAAAGCTTTGCACACATAGGTGGACTTATGCCCAAAAAGCAGAATCATATTCCCCGAAGTAACGTTTACGCTCTCTTTTCAAAAGCATCTGTGATGTACTACAGTGCAGTCTATTTAGCTGTATCTTGGCACCAGTAAGCACACCAATTTAAATAAATGACTACTTCAGTGTTTACTCCCACTCTTCACATTGACTCCTCCCTCACTTCCCCACAGCTCCGAACATAACTGACTGTAAAACATTCAACAGATGTAAAAGAAAAACAAACAATTAAAAAAAAGTGTGAGGAAAAACAAATGAATTCTCTCCTGATTTTGGAGTCTGTTTGCCAAGACTTTGTGAGGTGATTGCCAGGTTTATGATCCCAGGTGTCAGCATTACTAGTTTGCTGAGAGTAGATCAGTACTGGGTGAGAGACAAAAACAATGAAGCTTATTAGCATAGAGTGTCTTATGTGTTACAAAGAAACAACAAGGGTCATTTGACTAAAAAGAAAAAATAGGCTGACAGCACCGAGGCACACTATAGTTAGTGTGCTAGCTGAGGTTTTGGATTTGAGATTTTAACCTTCATTTATTGGCTGGTCGATTTACAGTATACAGTATGACAAGAGACATCCCCAACCAAAGCGCTGGATATGAGTACCAAGATGATCTTAAACACTTGGCTAAAACACCTGGCCCAGTGAACACAAGCTCAGCCTCCCATTCAGTTTTTTTTTTTCCCATTTTTTCTTTTTTTTTGCTAAAAAAAACTTTCAAAACAATCAGGGTGGACTGGTTGTACCACATACATCTTTAATAACTTTAAAACACAAGAATTGGGGGTACCAGTTTGAAGTTATTTTGGATTTTCTCTAATCCACACAGGGCCAAAAGTATACTGGCTCAAATAGCTACATAATTACTAAAATGTGGTAGTTTATTTAAATTGGTTGGTTTCCTGGCACCGACCTGGCTTTTAAGTATAGTCCACAAATTTTCAATAGGGTTGAGGTCGGGGCTTTGTGAAGGCCATTCCAGAAGCTGATTTGTCCATTCCAAAACCAGATAATTGTCCTGTTGGAATGCCTAGTTGTGTCCAAGTTTCAACCGCCTAGCAGTTGGTTTGAGGTAAAGTTTTTTGGCAATAATCCTTCTCCTTCATTATTCCATCCAGTTTGTGCAATGTTGCAGTACCACTGACAGCAAAACAGCCCCAGAGCATTATGCTACCACCATCACACTTGACAGTTGCTACAGTGTTCTTAGGTTTGAAAGGTTCAATTTTATTCCTCCAAACATGCCTCTTGTCATTGTGGCCAAACAGCTCAATTTTTTGTCTCGTCTGACCGTGAAACTTGTCTCCAGAAGGCATTTGGCTTGTCCATGTGGGCAGTTGCAAATTTCGAGCTTGTAGGTGTCAATTTTGGAGCAGAGGCTTCTTTCTTGGTCAGCACCCTCACAGTCCATAGTGATGTAAAACGCTTGGGAAAGTGACACTCGTGTTCCAGCAGTTTCCACTTCATGGCCGGCTTGAACCTCGGTGGTTTTTGGGTTGTTCCTGAAACATCCTAACTAATTTGCCGTCATGTGAGAGTGACAGTTTGGGTCTTCTTTCAGACCTTAGCAAAGTGGTGACAGTGCGGCAAGAGCCAACAGTCTGTTGGCAAGTGTGAAAGAATCCCATCTCATGCGTGGATTCTGTGAGGTCCATCAACTCAATTCTTCCTCTGCAATGTTGCTACTGAAGTTCACACCAGGCCAAAGAAACCTCTAGGCCACCGCACAAAATATAAACTGGTTTATATTCTGTGTGCCACCAGGAAGCTTCCAAAGTCTCCCAATACTGCGATACCGATAAGTCTGTTAACTGGCAAATTTGATATTTATGTAGTACTTTTCCGGTAAAACTGACCTATATTCATACAATGCTTTTTAGTCCTATATACACTATACAACTCTTTTCCTCTCACACACACATTCACAGTCTGGTGCTTTGTCTGCAGCAGCTGTGACATTTTCAGCGTGCAATATGTATTCAATTTTAATCATATTATTATGTAGAATATGTAGGTATAATATAGATTGATCTTTGTAAAATATGCCACTTTGCTGACAGCAGACCTGTCCCTGTGTCTTTCAGGAACATGAACATGCTTGTACCAAGTTTGGAAAACACAGAGTTGAGTTATCAAATTGATAGCCACCTTCATGTGACCACTTAGCCTGATT
Organism: Bujurquina vittata; assembly: GCA_015106715.1. NCBI lineage: Eukaryota > Metazoa > Chordata > Actinopteri > Cichliformes > Cichlidae > Bujurquina > Bujurquina vittata. Next base: position 55,573 of record VUQK01027782.1, on the reverse strand, counting down.
GCTGATGTTATAGGGTAAGTGAATCCACGGAAAAGATATCCTGGGTATGTTAAATTTGCTTCATAGTATAGGGCCCAGGTCTCTTTTAGGGAGTCTTTCAGAGTTAATTGGTGCTAAAATTATTTGCTCAGCCCAGTTTGACCTGTAGGAAATTCTGAAGGTTCCTGTAACATGTTTTTCTACCACACAGGAAATAACTAGCATGAATTGTTAAATGGTAATTCTAAATTGCCCATAGGTGTGAATATGAGTGTAAATGGTTGTCTGTCTCTCTGTGTTTGCCCTGCAACAGATTGGCAACCCGTACAGGGTTTATCCCAGATCTCTCCCTATGACTATGAAAAAGGTATGGCACTTTCAGACTGTTTCAAACTGAAACTTAGAGCATAACCTGCGCCCAACCAGGTACCATGGTGATCAAGCTAGGTAAAAAGAGACACTTTTGTAACAGAAAAGTCTGACTTTAAACTCAACATACTGTAGCTTGCTAAGTCATTGATCTTGCTTCACAGTGCACATTTCTGCAGTGTTGAGAAGTTTATGCACACAACAAGAGAAAGACATCAGTCATACCAACCTTTCAGTATATTGTATTATAATGAACCTAGAAACTAGACTCAGGCGCAATCCGCTGGGCTGTTTTATCTTTTTTTTGAACACCTAAAAATCTAAAGAGGATTAGGTGACTAGTGAGTGGTGTGAAGCAATATGAAGAGTGAAAAAGTTTGCACTGGAAGTATCATGTGGTAGCACAATAGATTAAGCTCTGACCTTCCATCGTGATGCAGAGGTTGCAATTTCAGTGTGAAGGCAAAAATCAGTATTGGCTTTGTGGCTGACAAGAGAGATTAGGGATAATAAGGTTGCTGGATAAAATGTCTGTGTCCTTTTTAAATTTTAGAGCCATGCAGAAGAATAAGTCAAACAAGAGCAGACTGACTTCGAATCTTATATTTAAACTGAAAAGAAGATCAAAATCCTTCTTTGGGCTGAGACAGGCTGAGTCATCCTACTACCAGATTGTATGAAAGCAGAGTTCACAACCTGTACCTGCCCACTGCTCTACCTGTCTCTCTCGGTGTTGCTTGTTTGTTGCTCTCTGCATGGCATTTTGCACGCTGCCAGCCAATGACTCATAAACCAGAGTATAGCAACAATTTACACATACTGTTTTAAGCACACAATTTAATTTACACATGGAAACTAAGGTGGAAAACAGAGCACGCACAGACACACACAATCACTTGGTTTACGGAAAAGGAAAACAAAACAAAAAACAAGCAAGTGAAGCAGTACCTTAACGCAGCTTAGTGGCTGTGCAGCTCAGTCAACCATAGTTGGATGTTCCAACAGCTAGCACACGGCACACAGGTGCATCGGATTAACACGTGAGGTTGAACTGCAAAAACAACCTATTGCCATTTCAGTGCTCTGTCACACCGTGCTGATGTCTCTGAAGAGATCCTAAATTCACAGCAGCTGGACAATCAGTGATTAAAATGAAGACAAATAAATAAAAACAACTGCAAGGACACTGACTGACAACATGAAACACAGGCTGCACATGAGCTTTTATTTTACAATGTGAAACAGACAGGAGAGTTTAAATTTGATGAAGCACGCTGTCAGTAAAAATGCACAATGTTTCTAAATACTGCCCCACAAATTATCACTCAGTTGTGGCAAGTTTTAACTGTGTGGCTGGTAGTAAAAAAACACGTAAAATGATTTATAGCTTGGTGCCGAATCTGTTCTATTCTAATTCTACTGCATTTGATACAGCTGATCATCAAATATTTATAAAACAACCTGAATGCCATGGTAGCATCAAGGATACTGCTCTTTCCTACGTTCACTCTTACTTATCAGACAAATCTCATCCTCGTTCCCCCTCCAGCGAGGTGTTCCACAGTGGTCAATTCTCCTATTTTATTCTCTATCTACATGGTTCCATTGGATAAGATTATCTGTAATCCACATACAGTGTTACTTTCCACTCTTATGCGGATAATGCAAAGATGTACGTTATCCTGAAAGGTAGTAGCCTGAGGGCAATCTCAAATCTTATGGCTTTCCTCTCTGGTGTTAAATGTTAATCTCACAAAATGTCCTGCAGCTCAATGATTCCAAATCTGAGGGCCTTTAATTGGGCCCATCAAACCTGACCTGTATCTTGGAGAGAAAAAAAAAAATCTGTCCTCCAACACTTGGAATTGGGGTCTGATCTTTGAACCTGAACTTTTTATATACAAGTTATCAAGGTTGTGCTCATATTCTAACAAAGTGGAAGCAATTGGGAATAATATCAATCCAGCTACAAAGTAGTAGGCCACTTAACAGTGCATAGAGAGCTTCACGAAATGTGTCTCATGGCCGAGTAGCTGCATCCAAGCCCACATCACCAAGTGCAATGCAAAGTGTCAGATGCAGCGGTGTAAAGCACACCGCCACTGGACTCTAAAGCAGTGGAGACGTCTTCTCTGGAGTGACGAATCACACTTCTCTGTCTGGCAATCTGATGGATGAGTCTGGGTTTGGCGGTGGCCAGGACTGACTGCATTGTGTCACGTTTGGTGGAGCGCGGATTATGGTGTGGGGTTGGGTTTTTTTTTTTGGCTCGGCCCCTTAATTCCAGTGAAAGGAAACCTTAATGCTTCAGGATACCAAGATGTTTTGGACAATTTCACACTCCTAACTTTGTGGGAACAGTTTGGGGATTGTCCCTTCCTGTTCCAACATGACTACACACCAGTCCGCAAAGCAAGGTCCATAAAGTCATGGATGACCAAGTCTGGTGTAGAAGAACCCGACTTGCCTGCACAGAGTCCTGACTTCAACCTAACTGAAAACCTTTTGGATAAATTAGAGTGGAGACTGTGAGCCAGGCCATCCTACATCAGTGTCTGAAGGCTGATATTGTAGAATCCTTTCAAAACTTTCCCGTCAGCAAAAGAACAAGTTAGTGGATATTGCCCCTCTGTAGGTTTCCAGAAGTTGGCTACTCAAGAAAAAGTGTGATATTAGTGAGAGTGGCTTTACAGAACCTCATTCTAAATCTTGATTTTCAGGCTCAACTGGAGTTTAATCCAGAGGGTGTCTTAGAAACAGAATAACTGTAGATATTTTTGAATTGTCAGTCATGCAAAGCTACTTTTGCACAGTTCCTAAAAAACATATTCAGAAATGAGCATTCTCTGCACCCTTAAAGAACACAGTCACAGTTCATCTTGAATATTTTTTATTAAAATAAACGAGTAGCTGTATTGATGGAGGAATGAGTCGTGACCAATTGATCGAGCTCATTTTATATTCTTTTAGCACAGTGTGCACCCTGCCAAGGTTCCTCTAAATGTTTTGTGATAATTCACCGAGGAAAGTCCTCTAATCTGGTTTTCCTAACTGCAGAAATTGACAGTGATTACTGCTGGTATGAAATGAGGAACCACTGAGGGCTCGTTTGGTTTGCCAGTCATGCAACATGTATGGCAATCCAATCAAATATAATTACTTACGCATTTTCCCCAGCATGGGCATGAAAATAACATTTATATAACTCTATCATTGAGCTAATAGTTCATATGGCCTTCTCAGATACAGCTTGAGAAGCACGCACTCACTGCTAAATGTTTGTACTCGGATAAGGACAAAACATCTCTATTCAAGCTTCTACAAGAAGGGGTGGCTGGATTTTCCTTTACTTTTGTTCTTCAGGCTTTAAACTCCTAGAAAGTTACTATTTATGAAAGGCCCGGCTACAAAAATCAATTAGTTTTTGAAAAGATAGATGACGTTTCCCTGTGCTAACTTGCTCACTCTATATAAACATTAATCAACTCATGAAGATGAACTACACAGTCTGAATAATGTGCAAGATTGACCTTTCAGTTTGTGTTTGATGTCACGTGTTTCTGGATGAAGTGTGAATCCCAGATTATTACCAGCTGTGATAGCATAGCTGATATTGATTTCTGCTTGTGAGTCTGTGTGTGTTTGTGTACTCGCATAATAGTGTTCTAATGATTCCCGAGTACTTGTGCATCTCAACGTCGACGTGTTGATAGGTGTTGCAGCTGTGATGATCTAATCACAAGATGGTCCTCAGTTAATTCGTTTTCTTGTTTCCACTGCGATGTCTATGAATCAACACACTGAAAATTCCTTTCCGTTATCTGCACACACCAATTATTCACACTAAACAATCAGATTTCTGTACTAACTCACAAGTGTGCATGCTTGTGTTTCCCACTGGGTCGCTTTCCACAGCTTCTCTATAATATTATTTAAAGCATCATAAAAGATTCATGCCTGCCAGTATATTCCCCGGAGCCTCTCGACAACTCCAGCAACTCATCAACAGGAATACTCATGCCAGCCCAGGTCAAATCAGCCCCAGAGCAGCACGGGAGGCAATTTTCTTTGCCTCTGAAAATCATCATGTTTGACTTTTCCTGCATTTGTAAATATATATTATTATATCAGTAAAATTATTATCATGATTACTGATTGATGATATGATAATTTTTTTTTTGTTCAAATGCTCAGATTGTGTCCATTTCTAGATCACAGCATTACATAAAAGACATATTTTACACCTGTGTTTCCTCATTCAGATCTTCTGCAGAAGCCTCCTCTCTTCACCACGTATCTCCCAGAAGTGTCTTTAAGGGATTGAAAGATCTTCCACTGATATCCACACAGAAGTTAGTGTAATAATATTTTTTTTAAAGCACCAAATAGAACCCACACAACCACATGGCTTCTGGTTACCATGCCATGCCAACAAGTTCCGCACAGCTAATTTGCATAGTGAGACTAGATCAAATTGCAGCCACAATCAAGATAATTGGAGCACACTTTAAAACCAGGTGTGACACTGTCAACTAGAAATTATGTTCCTATACAATGAAATTGTATAGGAACATAATCTAATTACAATTAGGTGATATGTAATCACTGCCTGCATTATGTTTACAGTTAGTCTCTGTAATTATCCATCTATCTATCTTGTTCTTTATGAATGAAGAGCCACATTTATGAATGGCTGATTATAGAAAATGCATTGTAAGCTCATGATCTCAGAGAAGAGACAAGGGGTTGACAGTAAGATCAGCCAAAAAAAAAAGAAAAAAATATATTATATTATCAGCAAATAGTGATATTATAATATGTATATCTTGGGTCTCAAGTCACCGTGGACAGTTTTGGTGCAATTTCAGAGAGCTTGTGTAAATTTAAAACTGTCCAGGAGACAATATGTGTCTAAGTATGATTGTACTGTATGACACTGAGCAAACCTTTTAGGCACTAAATGTACTGCTGGATTTCAATTTTGATTTAATAAATTGCTTTTTTCTTTTGCTAACGCAGTTGTTTCATTTAAAATGAAATAAACAAGAAATATGCTAATTAGGGATAATTTGATGTGAGCAGCCTTTCCTTTTCAAACAGCAACCAGTATTTCATGACCCTTGGCAGGGAGGTTGTCCCAAGATCACTGGAGAGCTAGCAGCAGCTGTTTTGGTTGTAGGCTGTCAAATTTATTTTGGACCGGACAAATTTGGTGATATTGAGAGCATAAATCTGTGCAGTGCTGGTGTCTTTTACAGGATGGTGTTGATTACCTGGCTGCAGGGCTGTAGTCATAATTCAATAGATGGGATATAGCCACAAAATATTCAAACAAACAACAAAAACAACAACAAAATAAAACATATATTGACTTATTTGGTGTAACAAGCAAGTTAAGGAGAAAGTTCTCTTTGTTTATACAGTGTTAAACTAATAAAAACTATTGAATGACATCATTATTGATCATTAACTCTAATAACTTTCTTTCTTTCTTTCTTATAAATGTATACAAATTAACACACACAAAAACCACCTTCTTTCTGTCCTTGTGAAGACTACATGGTGCAGACAGAACAAGATATTTCCAGAAAGTCCACTTAAGGGTGCTAAAAGTACATCTGTGGGTTAGCAAGCATATAAGTGAAGAGTGTGGTTTCTGTGATGGAGGGTACATCTGTATGCTCAATTCTCTGAAGTGGAGCGATATACAGCAGCCACTTCTGGGAGGGCTAAACAACAATTTTTATTCTTTATAGGCTTAGCTCTTCTTTTCAACTTTGTTGTCTTTGAAGTTGAGTGTTTGTGGGGCTTTCCTCGTTACAGCTGTCATTACACTGTGAAAGCACATAATCTGGACCTGAGAGATAAAGACGAAGTGAAATGAAAGCAGAATGAGTATAAAAAGTCACAAAAATATAATGAAGACACTCCTACTCAACTTGATCCCTCAGACAGATGCGGACAAAGGCTAGGGTCGAGAAAGTTTTGTCTTATTATATTCAACAATGATTTCTTCTGACCTGGATTAACTTCACTAATTACGGGCCATATGGATGAATACACATGCAAAATAGGACTCTAACAACCTTGTAATCCTTGTTATACAAATCATTTCAGTCACGTAACATCTGGCTCTACAAAAAAAATAATAATAATAAGGCTGTTGCCAGCGAACAATGTGTGCATGTGACATTACAATAATGCCTTAAGTTGCACAAAAAAAATATATTCTTTGATAGCTTTACAAAGCCTCATTTGTACTTCAAGTCTAGCATTTCAGTACCACTTGGGAAACAGCTTCAGTCATTTTTGAAAATATAACAAGAACCTGTGATAGAGGTGAACTCGTTCCTGCTGTTCACCAGTGATGAGCTTGGTGCAAGTGTACACATCAGTCAAGTTTCATATACAACATTAATCCATTTGCTTATACGTCTAAGCAAGACCCTGTGTGTGCATATGTGTCCAGATGTTCCCATCCAGCTCCTGTCATGAAGCATCAGTGCAGACTAATTCTAGCATAACAAAAAGCCCTCTATATTTGAAAAGGCA
>VUQK01027782.1:37267-48653 GCA_015106715.1 Bujurquina vittata | reverse complement strand
CTCTATATTTGAAAAGGCAGACATGGCAGCCGTTGTAATCCTTAAATGAATAAATCCAGCAGATGTGTTATTCAAAGACAACTAGAGATAGACTATCAGAAGAAAAGGCAGAAGAAATGCTGCACGATAACATTAAAGAGCAGCATTATTCTAAGTGCACATAGAGTGATACATCTCATGGAAATTGTGGGATTTTCACATATATGAGCAAGAAAACACTGGCTCTTCCTTTTCAGTAATTTTCTTCACTAAGAATATGAATAGATGCAACATTCCTTTGTCTAAACAGTAGTACACCCTTGGCCCCAGAAGCTACTAAACAAAAAAAAAGGATATGGCTAGTGAGGAGTGTAAAGCAGAATTAATATGTACTAATGAGACTCGTGGCTAGTTGGCTAGAGGTGAGACACAAAAAGGGCAGGAGCCAGAACAAATACTGCAAGTGCAATTAACTGTAAGTATAAGACAAAGTAAAATAAAACAGGAAGCAAGCAAACAGAAACACAACCTTATCATCAAAATCTTTCACTGAAATAAGTTTGTTGCAAGCATGCAAAAAAAAACAAAAGAAAAAATCCTTCAAGGGTTTTGATGGATGTCTTGCATGCACTGGCAGTTTTAATCTCCACCATAACATTTCATTCCGTATATAAAACTATAACATTAGCTTTTACATTGCCAAGTACCATCCTGAAGCCATGACTTTGACAGTTTGGTTATAATGGTGTTTTCTTAAGCCAGACAAGATGAGTGATGGGTAGATCTGATTGAGTACCTGACATTCCCATATGGTAGACTTGTCAGTCACGAGTAGACGCACCCAAAGCATGTCCTGCTTTGATGTTTCTTTCACCCCAAATGAGAACAGAATTTACAGCTGTACTGAAGAAGACTTTAAGCTACCAATTATGCCCATAAACCTGCCATTAAAATCTTGACTCAAATAAGAAAGTAGGATTCATTTTTCTCCTGAACTTCTAAAAAAATAAAAAAATCTGTCTTTTTGCAACCCTCTGCTGGCCATTAACAAGAATGCAAGTTTGAGGTAATTCTGCATTGCTTTCAATTTAAGATATGGAGGCTTTGTCTATCTTTACATAGTCTATGGGAGTGTAAAGCAGTTTTAAAGGACACACCAGCCGTAGTGTTGCAGTAAGAGGCTGCTGTGGAAAATTTACGGCACAGCGGATTAATACATTAATGATCTGATTTTAGGAGTGGGGAAAGCATTTTTGCATTGTAGCGAGAGGTACTGAAGCACAGATACATTATTCAATAACCGGTGAATACTATACCACTTAGAACCACTGGGGGCATTCTTTTTTCCCTTAAGGTGCAGGCATGTTTACTGCCATCATTGTCTTGTGTGAAATTCAAAAGAAGAAAAAAGGAAAGATCATGAAACACAAATTAAAAGAAAAAAAAAACTGGTGTCTTCCCCTTTTCTGAGGTAACCCTCAGCATCACAGCATCACAATGCTTTGTTGTGAGTGTGTAAGGTGGGGACATCAAATGGAGGTTTGTGACTTAAAAAGTGCTGTAACTGTTTGTGTGAGCACTCTGCTGTCCTGATAGCACACCAAAGTCATCACTGCTGCACTGTTACATTTTCTGGCTACGACATGTCTTAGTGTTGCGATGACTTTCATTTCTGCGGTGATAGCATTATTGGATTGGTAGAGAGCAGCCCTGAGATGTGAATGCATTTCTAATGGGATCAACCGCAAACATTATCCTTGCGTGAGCTATTCTGTGGCATTTCATTAATTCACTGTCATTCTGTATTTGAGGAATATCCCTCCTACCTTTTTGTCTTTCCTCTGTTTTTTTCTCTGCTTATGATTTTTTATTGTTTTCCTCCCTACTCAGTTTATCATCTTTAGATGTTCTCTGAAGGACTGTGAATAACTTTTCTATTTACGACAAAATCTTCACAGTAAAGAGACAATCACAGGAAAGTTTTACACTTCCCTCACTAGCACTAACTCTTTGTACTCAGAAGCTTTATGAATACAGCCTCCAACCTTTGCCTATGTGTTTGAATTAAACGCCCTGGTCTGTAGCTGAATGTGTTTGAAATCTGGATCTGGAACCTACTTGTAAATGATTTTCCCTACATTTTATTCCACACAGTTTGGAGAGCTTTTTAAATTCTTTGCTAGACTGAGCTTTCATCTCAAGGCCTTTGGAGAGCTCTTTGGATCTTGACATGATGACACAACATACTTCAATGGCAGAAAAAATACCAGATCCCAGGTGTGAGACGTTTAAATGAGACCAGTTCCACCTGTCACTTCCTCTAGAGATTATAATCACTGGCATCCAATTTGGAACTATGATTCTAATTTTATGGCTTTCCAAGCGTGGTAATGCAGGGCTGTACTTTTTATAACTATGAATTGTTAGTTTTAGGATTATGTGTTTGAGTATATCTTCACTGGTAGACAGTTTTTTCTAACAGGATCAAATGTTTGAACACTTTCAGTGGATTAAAAAAAGCAGTGAAGCTGGATACCAAATTCATTTTGAGTTTCCAAATAAATAAACACAATTAGATAATTAAAAATAAATGAAAAAATGTAAATGACATACCTTGGGCACTGGCATTTAAAAGATATTGATAATTTCACATTCTATTCACTTCTGGTAAATAATTAGTGAGTAATCATCACAATTCAAGCTTGAATTCTGTATTTTATTTTATTTGTGTGTGTGTGTGTGTGTGTGTGTAAATATATCATGTTTCACATATTGGAATAGGTTGGTTTTTGCAGATAACGCCATTATACTCATTTAAATCAAAAGACAGGCCTAGCTCACTCCAATACTTTCTCAAGGGAGATGAACAATCAGAAAATAATGAAAGCCATTCCACCATTACCATCACAATGAGTCCTTGACAGGCAAACACACAGTTGCATAGAGAACATACATGCCCCAGAACACCTGCCACATGAAAACCAGCTACATTTATTCTCCCATGGACATGGTAAAGTGAACATGCAAACAGAATTAACTGTATTTATGGAATGGAAATAGAATCCAGCACACAAGCAAATGTAAGTTTGTGCGCTTATGTTCACAAGTCACGCACCACGAATACACATGAGCTCATGTGTATGCAACCTGCCAGATGGCATCAATGTTTTTTTTTTTTTAACATGGCAGCCTTACTCTGAGAAATCAGCCAAATCTTCTACTGTTTTGACCATACAAAATGTAGCACCTTAACAGATGTGCACACAGACACAAACAAAAGTGCACAAAAGCACAAGCAAAGTGCCATTAAAGTCTTTAAAAGAAAAAAAGACAGTTAAGCAATACTTTGCAATTTAGAGACCATAATTAGTGACTTGTAATGTTCCCAAAAAAAACAACAAAAAACAAAACAAAACAAAAAAATTGTTTTTTATGAAACTAGGGCTTGGAGGAAGACAGGATGTGTCCCTCCTCTTTGACAAAAATCTGAATATATTTCTTTTGCCGTGTGACATGTTGGATAATGTACTGTTTGTGGCTTTAGGGGCCGCTAGATTTTTACAGCAGAACAGAAAACAATACCCTAAGAGTTAGGTATAAACAAACACACATGGAAGGGTGGGCAAGCACACACACACACACACACACAATTCGGCACACACTTATGCTCTGGCCTCACATTCCCCCACACCCTTCTTTGCCCTCTTCACAGTTTTGAAATAGCTTTGCAGTAGCAAGTAGATGTCACTACACATAAAATGACAGTGACATCTCCAAAGGCAAGAACAGAGTTTTCCATGCTGAGAGAGCTGTTTTAGTTTTTCTGGTTTAAAGGCATGCATTTACATACGAAGGAAAAAAAGAAAAAAAGACACATGGTCCTCTTAAGTGCTTGGGTCATCAATAGGGCATGAATTATTTTAAGGCATTACATTGATGTATGAAATTGAATTTGTGTTTTAGAATGTTGAAGTCTAAGTTTTAACTGATAACTGATCTTGTGAAATGCTAGTGATTTTCCTGTGTTTATTGGTGTAACTCGGGTTAGAAATATGAAACGTCACAATGTTTCAACATGCCTGGCAAATAAATACTGCTATTTTTTTTATTATTATTATATTTTAATCACTGACCACTAACAAAAAGAATAAATTCAGCCACATGCTCCAAACATACCTTCTCTCTCTAATGAGGGTTGTTGACTTTCTGACTAAAAGTTCATGGATATTGCTCTAAATGTTGTGGACAATAACTGCTGTAAAAGTCCAGAAAAAGATCCCGCCACAGAGTTCCTGCTGTTCATCTATCCATCAGAATAAGTGTGGGTGTATATGAGTGTGTGTGGGCAGGTGGAGGATGATTTCACCAAAGAGTTCCTGCTGTCCCTTCATCCGTCAAACTAAGCAGCATTAGAGGAAGCTGTGTGTCCCATCAATTATTCCCCTCATCACATCCATTATTGATGACTGCTACTTAAAATAAAACACTGAACGACTGACAAGGCAGTGAGCTAAGTGAAGGCTCTGGGTTTGAGTGTTTGGGTGTGAGCTGCTTTCTGGCAGGATTATTGTCTGTTGCATATGACTTTATGTATTTGGATGTATGCACTGCCATCTGTATGGATATTACTGTTATTTACCACGTGTGAGTAATAAAGTTTGACAAGGAGACTTCTGAAAGAGGGAGACAGACTTCGTGATCTCGTCACTCACAGCCTTGGGCAGAAATATGAAAATAATCGCTCACATTTGGAGGAACGTGGTCACCAGCAGGCAGTCTCTTCAGCTTTGGTCCTGTACTAATTCTTTAGTGGATATGTGATAGAGTATGAGAGCTCAAACATCCTCCAACAGCAGCATGAATTAATTTTTTTCAAATAATGGGAAATAATGGGAGAGAAAGAATACGTCACATAGTAACGCGAGCTTCTATAAAAAGTACTATGAGAAGAAACAGATGTGAAGATTGTCTGTCAAGCTTGAGTCATTCTGAGGGTATGGCCTTATTGTTCACAGTAAATCTCTGATCCGCAGTCCTTCTAGTGATTCAGGACTTGCACCGCAGGCAACAGTTGATGCTCTTTCACTGTAACAGTTGGTCAGACTTGACAGATATGCCGCCATGTAAAGTGAATCATACTGGGAGCTAGGCAGCACTCCTCCTCTGCTGCTTGATCCTTTTGTGGTCCATAAATACACTTACAGTGTTTCCCACATTGCTCAGATAATCTTGGACAGTAATACTGAAGCTCTCTGCCTTTTCTCACCTGATCTCCAACTATTTAGTTAAGTGTTGTTTCTAAGCTTGCCTGTCAAGAGCCAGAAATTGAGTTTTTAAAAATAAAATCCATATGAAGGCTATAAGTTGCTCTCCTCTTTGACCTTGTTTTAGTATTTAACGGCTGGTGGGTAAACTCTTGTAACAAATTTTTAGGTATTCTTATGTATCTGCAACAAACTTTAAAAAGTATCACATCATCTCTGTTGTATTATATCAAGAATAAAAATATATTTAATATATTTAAATAAATATAATTTATAAATATAAATATAAATATATTTAAACAATGAGCTCATTTTCAAAGGAAATGGACAGCACAGTGATACGATGGTTAGCACTGTCACCTCACAGTAAGAAGGTCCTGGGCTTGAATCTGCCAGCCAGCTGGTGCCTTTCTGTGTGGAGCTTCCTTGTTCTCCCCATCCCTGCCTGGGATCTCACTGGGAACTCCGGGTTCCTCCCGTAGTCCAAAGACATGCATGTTAGGCTAATTTGTGATCCCGTGAGTGTAAACGGTTGTCTGTTTTTGTGTGTTAGCTCTGTGACAGACCGGCGACCTGTCTAGGGTGTATCCCACATCTCGCCCCACGAGAGCGGAGATTGGATCCACCGTCCATCCGAATCTTACTGTTGAGCAGAAGGATTTTGATGATTTGGGCCTGCTACTCCATTATTTCTTGAGTTGGAATGTTAGCCAAGCTAAACATTTACACTTAACTAAAACCTCTGCACACTCTCTCTATGTATATACAGTACTGTACAAAGAAAAATCACTTGGGATTTCATTTCTGTGTTTTAGAACTGTGCGTAGTACAAAACAGGAGTGAAAACTCCTCTGTGAGTGCTCCTATTCTCTTTTCTCTCTTCCTCTTGTCCTTCCTGTGTCTAGTCCTGTCTTGTCTCAAAGCATGCCAGTGGCCATGTCTCTCCCTGTGTGGCCAGCTGTGTCATAGGTGATCCATCACCACAGGTGGAGGCTTATTACTGGCCGAACCCCGTGGGCCCGCCGATCCTGACAAATCAGCTGTAAATGCCAGCCCTCAGCCGAATGCTCTGATTGCTTCTGACAGGCACAGCGGGCCTTATGCCAGCTTCATGCCCCCTAGACCCCAAAAACCAGGTGTAGGCAGGTATGTGTGTGCCTGTGTGTGTGGTTTCTCTACTACATTATTCAGTACCTGCTGTTGGGGGTTTATGTTTCTGGTTTCTTTTCCCTTGTTCCCTTGGCACAACACTACAGAGTGTAGCAGTCGTCTCTGTGTGTGTGTGCACGTGTGTGAGAGCGAGAGCGCACACTTGTGCGTTCATGCGCCCATGTGTACGTGTCACTCTGCAGCGTAGTCTGTGCCTACATGCACATTCAGCACTTTTCTACTAAAAACTCAACCCAGAACCAACTTTCTTACGTGACCTGAGATTTCACAGCGAAACTTTTCTGCTTACAAAAAGCTTTGGGAGTTATTTTCTGCACATCCCCAAGTCACAGTTTGTCAAATTAATGTGGTCATTGCCATGCACGCTGCATCAAACTGGCCGACTGCCTTTAAACTATTTTCATTCTGGCTCAAAGACATTATAAATTACTAGATGTTGCATGGCCTGTAATTTCCCAGGACTGTGTGAGGTTGAATTGGAGGAATGCACCACAACTTGCCATTTCAAATAAACACTCTGTTAAGAAATTATTGTGTGGCCAGGTGTTCGTTGCACAAAAACAATCTTTCAGGAGACACAGATGTCAAGTATAACTATAAATACGTTTATTATGGAAATACATGACATCAAGCAGAAGAATTTTGAGTACATGTGTTACAGCAGGTATGGTTACCCGTTTCTGAAGGCTATTCTCTCTCAGGGTGTATTTATGCTATTCAACAGTTTGCCTATCTTTAACACTCTTAGTCCACCTCACCTTCAGTCCACCTCACGAACCTTCAGGCTTCCACAGGTGTAAAAGAGGCAGCAAAGAAAAGCCGAGATCCCTGAATCAGGTCATGACATTGCAGAAAAGGAGCTCTTTTGTGCATAACCTCTTGGGACATAATCATATAAAGGGGGACCTTCTGACCTTCATGTGTAACCCTATTCATGGTCAGAATATAAAATAACACACAGGGTAATAGAAGAGGGGAAAAAGCTGTTCGTCCTGTAAGTGCAAGCGAAAGCTTCTATTTTCCTTCTGTCTCGGATGCATTTCCACATTTTCCATACATTTTCAGCCCATTATACACAAAGTGCTAAAACATCAGCATTATGGATGGATAAAGGAGGATCAAAGGCATTCCAAATTCATTTTAAAAGGCTTTCATCTACTGCCTTATCATTATTTGAAGTTAAAACCAGCCCTGTTCAGTCCTTTCACTTCATGACAGACTCGTGAAAAAAAAGGCTTTAAAGCAGGATTTTTGTGACCCTACGATTCATCCGTTTCAGCTGGCTAAAAATAAGCCTCTCTGATGCCAAGTAAGCATCCACATAATCCAACCCTCGACATTACAATTGATAGACCAGTGGCCCAGGTGGTTGGGGCCAGGATAACTGAAGAAATGAGAAATATCACATCAAATATGTGATGTCTTCTTTGTTATACATGTCACAAAAATGATTTACAAAAGGGTTTTTTTTTTTGTTCTGCCACCTCAAGGTTTTAATTAATTTAACTAAAATGGCTAAGTTAATGTAACAGAAAGGTCATTAAAAGGCTCCTCATTAGGAGTCGACGTTAAGATGTCCTGTAATCCATGATCTCTGGTATTGGTGTGAGAATGAAGTCATTATTAGCAGTACCACAAGAGGCCGCTTGTGTAGAGATGCACATAATGAGTTTAAAATTCTGATTAAACAGTTATCAGTGCTGTCATTTTTCTCGCAAAGACATCATCAGAGGAGAAATTTCTGAATGTACACCAGCATATTGAAGGTACCCTGTGGAGCCAGTGCTCATGAAAATAAATTTTCACTTGGGAATGTCACACAAGCACACGCAGGCTTCCCACTCATACCATGTTGGGGTTTGCAAGATTGTGTGTGTGAGTCAGACTTCAGCCCACTCTACTGGCAGGGGGTCTCGGTTATATGCAGTGTTTAAATAGTTAGAGCTAGACTGTTAGTTAGAGTTAAAGCAAAGGGTCCCTCGCAACATTTTTTCCACCACTTATTTTTAAAGAAAAGAAAGTAGAACTCAAAACTAAAAAACAAGACAACCCAAAAGACTGCTTAAATTACAGTAGAACAGCTCACAAGTCGTTAAATATACGCCAAGACCGCTGAGATTATATTAAGCTTTAAATATGTAACAAAAGACAAAAAGTTGAAAATTATGACTTCATATCCTATCTCAGCAATTAACATTGATTCTCTTTAACATTATGTAACAAATGTTTTGAAATGCCAACAACTACAACAAAAGTTAAGAAAACTATTTTAGGATCACCTCTATGAGGTGTTTCAGAATCTCTGCCATTAGCCACTGAGAAGTTACCTCAAGCTACATTACTTAATGAAACATCTGTAGGGTCTTCAAAAACTCCAGTCTTCAAGTTAAACAACTACGTGTTAGAAAAAGATTTAGTATACAAGTCCATCCATCCATCCATCCATCTTCCTCCTCTTATCTGGGGCCGGGTCACAGGTGCAACAGCCTAAGCAGAGAAACCTAGACCTCCCTCTCGCTGGCCTCCTTCTCCAGCGTATTCCCAGGTCAGCTGAGAGATATAATTTCTCCAGCGTGTCCTGGGTCTGCCCCTGGGGCTGCTTCGGTGCCCAAACTGTAGGGAGAGGCCAGCCACCCTTCCGAGAAAGCTTGTTTCTGCCACTTGTATCCACAATCTTGTTCTTTCAGTCACTTGCCAAAGTTTGTGACAATAGGTGTGGGTAGGGCTGTAAATCTATACAGTAAGTAAACTCACGGCTTCGCTTTAACACTCAGATCTCTCTTCACCACAACAGACAACGGGGTACTGTCCACAGCACTGCAGCTGTGTCCCCAGTATGTCTGTCAATTTCCAGCGCTCCTCTTCTCTCGCTCTTGAACAAGACCCCGAGATACTTAAACTTGTCCAATTGGTGTAGGAACTCACCCCTGACACGAAGACAGGATGGGCAAACTCCCTGAGAGGATAAAGAGATAAAAAACTTCATTGTTCCTCCTTAACCTGTGATTCTACTAATGGACAAACTCTACTGTCCAGCACCCTGGCATAGACCTTCCCAGGGAGGCGGATCCCCTTATAGTTTGAGCACAATCGCTGGTCCTCCTTCTAGAAAATAGGAACCAGCACTCCAGTCTGCCAATCCACAGCCACTGCCTCAGATCTCCACACAACAACCAAGACAGCCCTACAACATCCAGAGCCTTCAGGAACTCAGGACAGATCTCATCCACCCCTGGGGCCCTGCTGAAAAGGACTTGTATAACTATCTCAGTGGCCTCGTCCCCTGTGATGGGCAAGTGGAAAGTCTTTTTCTATGGCCTCCCCAAACTCCTCCCATACCTGAGTGTTTGCTTCAGGTACATCTGGCCTGTCGTACCTATCAGCTTCCTTCCAAGCCAAACAGGCTGACCAAGCCTGATAGGACTCCTTCTTCAGCTTTACGCTTCCCTTCACCTCCAGTGTCCATGACAGGCACCAGGCAGGCATATTGTTCCTGCTTATTCAGATAGCATAAATATACTAGATGAAATTAAAGCCAAGAACCATCATGACGAATAGGGTTGCATACTCAGCTGTTCTAATTTACAAATGGATTGAGTAGACGTCTTTTGCACAGCAGGGGTCCAATATCTTTACACCTTGATCAGATTGGAATTGGTCACACATGCAGAGCATGACTAAAGAAAGCACAGAATTTACACGTATACATGCTTTAGCATAGTCTTTAAAAAAATATAAATACACATTTAATAATTATATTATTATTACAACACAGATAAGATCATGATATCACTGGAGTTTTGGCCTGGAAAACCTTAAAGCACAAGTTACAACAGTCATTATAGTGGTGTTTATCATAAAAGAAGAAAGTACTCTCTTTGTCCTCTGCAAACTGACCCAGCTTTTCAGCCACAATCTTCCTCTATTCTCACTTCAAACAACTGAGGAAAAGTATGAGTGACAGAGACTGGAGATTAAAGATATATAAACGACGTAAATGGGGCACAGAGAAGATGAAAATGCAGACTGGAGAGAGAGTTAAGGGGAAAAAATTATAATAACAGTCAAGACTTATTTAACAGTGCTACAGAGATAATAAAAATGTGAGGCCATGAAGGAATCAAAACTGCTGGCTTAGCATAGCCAGTGATGTCAGAGATAGTCACTGGAGGGATGAGAAAGACGGCTAAAAAAAAAAGGAGTAGTGTGCGTGTCTGTGCATGTGTGTTCTCAGTGGTGGGGGTGGGAGGTGCAGGGCAAGGTAGGTCATTAACACTTTTCTCTTTTTTTATACATCATATCTTTGTCTGTCCCTTCCATTTGACCTGACAGTTGCATATATATGTGTCTATGTGAATGCATGGGTGTACTGTAAAAAGAAAAAGTTTCAAAAGAAAATCATTGTTTTGTTTTTTTTTTGCAAAAGTAAATCTAATATTGCATTTTGCTCACAGGATATTGTATCAGCAACGAGCACTACTGAGGATACCAAGTGTTTTTGTTCCGATTACCTGTTATTTAGTCAGGTTTTGGTTGTTTCACCTTGATGAGATGGACATATTCACTAGTTGAATTTCTCTCTCAATGCCATGCTTTCAGTTGACTTAATCTTAGGAAGATAATGTTTAGGATTATTGCTGTGAGGTATGCACATGCAAGTATTTCCACTTATGTAGTGCCCGTATGCCACTTAACACTGCATACTTTTATGCTCTCTGTCATTTATTTCTCATTTAAATGATTGCGTAACCTCTTTCCCACAAGCAGCAGCAACTACAACAGTACACCTCTCATTTTGATAAGTTTATTAAATTAGCTATGCTTTAACTAACTTATAAATGCTTCCATAATCAGGCTCCCCAGATGCTCAGTGCCTTTGTGGGTCCTCTTAAGCTTTGGATTCAGTGACAAATGGAGTATCTGCTAGAAGTTGAAAACTCCATTATGCAAATCCTAATTTGGTCAAATGTTTG
>VUQK01027781.1:42012-54935 GCA_015106715.1 Bujurquina vittata | reverse complement strand
GTAATGAGATATTTTGTTTAGAGCAGCTTTCACCTGGATTTGTTTGCGACCCACTGATCAAAAGCAGCTTTAAACAGGTGTGTTTTCAGCCTTGATTTAAAGGAATTTAGTGTTTCAGCTGTTTTGCAATTTTCTGGGAGTTTGTTCCACATAAACGGTGCATAAAATCTGAAAGCTGCTTTTGGTCTCTTTTTATGCCTACAGATGTTCAGCTTCCTGCACCAATCAAAGGGACATATAAGTGGGATGACCCATTTCATGTGAACGTGTCCTGGTCCTGGAAGAAGCCCGACAATCTGCCGGCCAACTGTACGATCAAATATTGCATATGGGAGAGGGGCAAGGTAAAATATAACTCAAAGGCATTTTAACTTCAAGGTACAAATTTTATACATAAAGTTAATTCTGCCCATCAATAAGGATTTTTGAAAGAAAGGCCTTCATTTTTATTCCCTCATTCAGCTAAAGTCAGCTGTTAAAATGGTAATTAATAAAATTACTAGCATTTAAAGTAAATTTGCCAGTCTAATGTTGACAAGTGAGAGCATTTTAACGTGAGTCACGAAACTGAAACTTCAGGCTCAATGTAATAAAGTCAGACTTGCAACAGAATTTGGACTTTAATATGATATTTGTAGATTTTTAGAGGCTTTCCATTAAATCAATGTATTTATATTATTACCCCAATTATTTACGGATGTGAAGGAAATCCGAGCTAAGAACAGAAAAGCATCTCTTAGTAAATTTTGGGCTTCAGACGTTTCATTTCCTGCACTTTGGTGAATTTGTGTGCAACAGTTTGTGTGTTTTCTGCATATTTTTAGCAAGATGTTAAATGTTTTAATTTTTAATTATTATTGTCTAAATCCCTGGGCCGATCTATTTCAGCATGTTCAATGTTTAAAACGTTGGTTTTAAAAAATATTTTTTGACGTTTATTTTTAACGTTTATTGTCAACAGTAGAGTGGAGCAGGCAGAGAGCGCGGGGAGAACGACAGCCTGTGGGAGTGACCAGAAGGGACAAGATTAGAAATGAGTATATCAGAGGGACAGCTGAGGTTCAACAGAGGGAAGATTGAGATGGTTTGGACATATGCAGGGCAGGGAGAGTGAATGTAATGGCCAAAGGATGTTGAAGACGAAGCTGCCAGACAGGAGGAAAAGAGGAAGACCACAGAGGAGGTTTATGGATGTAGTGAAGGAGGACATGCGGGCGGGTGGTGTGACAGAGGAGGATGCCAGGAATAACGTCGGATGCAGACAGATGATGCACTCTTTCGGCCCCTAACGGAAGCAGCTGAAAAGACTAATACATTACTAATATATTGTTAATAATGACTAATATACAATATCATTTAATACTATATTTAATATATTTAATAATACCTTTTCAAAGCCATAATCAACAGGCATTTCTGTCAAACTCTTCACCTCCAGTGCATGGATGTATGTACGATAGCAAACATACAGCAAATTAGTCCAAAGATTTTAATGACATGTATGAAAACAAAACAAATATTCAGCAAACTGAAGTTTTTCACAATCATGAAATTACTGAGCTGACGCTTTAACAAGGTTTTAAAAAATTAAATCTATATCTAACAATGTAGGCCTCTGGGGCTGTAAACGGACTTATTCTTGCTACTGTAAGTGGCAATACAAAACCAAGAGAGAGAGAGATTTCCCCAGAAATGTTTTTATCCATTCATGAATATAAAGTGCCTTTGGATTGGGATTCAGGTACAGCGCCGGTGACCCATAAGCCCCGTTGTAATTTTAATTTTACTAAACACATTTTTTTGTTTGGTTTTTTTCTAGGAATTCTCCTATACACCACTGAGTGATTCCAAAATGACATATTTCACAAAAGACAGGGATTCGGATAACTGGAATGTCAGCGTTCAAGCTGTTCCAGCTGAAGATAAGACCTGCGGTGACTGGAAGAAGAGCGAACTTGTGAACATACCCATTAAAACAATAAAGCCCATCAGTAAGACGCAGAAAGTAGACGTGTTAATAATGACGTCATATTTTCTACATATATATATGTCAGTGACTTAACTCTTTTCTGTGGTTGTGCTGTACAGCTGAATTAGTGAAGGACTTCAGATGCTCAGTTGAGTCTGATAGAATGAGGTGTTCCTGGATCCCAGTCAGTCAATCGCTCAAGCTCAACGTGTCGTACAGGTGAGCATAAAAGGCTACAAGCAACATAAGGGATGTAGTGCAGTCACTGTGTGTCGTGGGGAATTCTATCTAAAAACAGCTATTTAATTATTACAGTGAATCAGGGCATTGTCAGCCAGGGGTTGTGTGAAAAGGACCGAGAGCAGCACTTCTTTAATTTCCCCGACAGAACCCTCCCAAAGGGATTGATGAAGTTTGATCTACATTTTTTATTTGTTACTATTATAATGGACAGCTGACCATCAGCAGTATTTAGTGAAAACCCGCTTGTTTGAATTACCTCTGAGTCCAAATGAATCTTAATCTGGGAATTTGGTGAATATCAAGTGGTCGCTGGTGGTATTGAGCCGTAATCTGACTTGCTGGCTGAAGGGGAAAAGCTCTTCACGTTTCAGCTCTCTTATAACGTGTCATTCTGTCATTACAGGACCTCAAGGGATAAAGATAAAATGAGAGCGTGCAATAGGTCCAGCAGCCATGGAGAGAACGTTTGTTACCTAGACATTAATATATCTGTAGATACCTATGTGCTTGTGGAGGCTGAAACTGGAATGAGCACCTTCATACCTCAATTCGGTTGGTGTTACTTTTAATCTCTTAGAGTATCATTCCAAATTGTGAAAATAAATGTGAAATATTTGCTTTTTTTTAACCTGTGGTTGAATGCAGTTTTTGAATGCAGTCCAAATAAAACTACAGTCTGTCTTGTTTTGTGATGTCCTCAGAGACACCTTTGCCAGACATGACTGTTAGAGAAAGTGGAAACGAGCTCATTTTGACGATGCCACATCCGGGTCCAGCTGTTGGAAAATGTGATATGAACTATAACGTCTGCATCACAGAATGCAACAAGGTCAAAGTAAGTTGTCAAAGCTCACCTTAAATTGTGTAGTCCTGCGTAGGCGCTAGTCTTTCTACACTGGCATAATCTGATAGCTCAATATTTATACCAGATATCACAAACGGCTTTCTGTTTTCACATTTGTCTGTGTGTAATCAGTGCTACAGTTCGTCTGGACTAACAAAGTGCAACATGGGTTTTGTGTGCTTCTTATTTTTCAGCCTTGCCAGATCCACATCAAAGAACTTCTCACGATTCCCTATAACAAAAACTGCAAATACAGGATCGAATACAGCGTCAGGACAGATGGCTATTGCATTCATGTGTCCAGTGACAGTAAAGTCATCTTTCATGGTAACTGTCTAACCAATATTACTAATTATTATTACTAGTACATTTAAATAATTAAATCTATATTATTTTAATTCATGATGTGCACACAAAGTTGTATGTTAATCTTTTGATCAAGTACTTCTCACATCATTGTAAAGTGTGTTGATTCAAGGATTTCAGTTTGTTTGGTTAGATTTTTGTGCAAATATTGTGCTATGGGGCAAATCATTGCGTGGCTGAAATCGCACAAATGCACCAATTAGTGTGTAAAGTTCCGTGAGTGGGTAAAACTGCACTGGTTACTGAACACAGACACAGCCAGGCCATTTCAATAATGACCAGCAGAACAGCGGCACAAATGAGCAGGTCAAAAAGGAGCACATTGCGCTCCATTTTATTTATATATCTTTTAAATTCACAAGACTCTGACTCACAGCCAGCCTGGGCAGCAAACCAACAGCTTCAGCAAAAAATCGTAAATTACATTAAGCCACGCCTTTAGCATCTAAATAAGTTTTGGAGCGGCTGGCTAACGTGTCAGGTATTCAAGCTACGTTGCACAACAGGAACAGAACTAAGAGGACAAAATGCCAGCATATGTGTGATGGGTGGTTGAAGGCATCAATTAGTCAGTGAGAGATGCATATAGCCTTTGAAGCTGGTTTGTTCCCCATCATGTCTAATGGCACATTTTAAATTGGAATAAACAAAACTCGTGCTGTTGTCAAGAACTGCAGAAAACTAAGATGTTGTCTGCCTGTAATGGAGCCACTTACACAACAACACGGCGTACTTAATGTATTTCTGAGCACTCACTTTCATTAATTCTGCTCTATGGAAACATTGGAGCCCTGTATCGAGATCGCGTTACAATTAAAAATTACACATTGTCACAGTCGTGATACATGATGATAAAAATCACGATGCAGCTTTTGGACTTTTAAATGTTTACATTTTTACGACCCGTTTCACGCCCCGCCCCTATTTTATGTCTAAAATAAAGTTTGTTGCCATTTTAGCGTTATTTGGAGTGTACCGCTTTGCTGTGTCTGTGGTGGTTTCTGTAGAGAGAAGAAGTGACCCCTCAATCAGATGAAGTGTTTCGGCAAATCCCTCTTTATACTGGCGGAGGTTGCTGAAGCACTCGTCCTTGAAGTGCTTAGCGCAAACACAGAGGACATTCCCCACTGATGAAGGTACATTTCCCAGAGAGTGTCCCCCGTTCACCAGAGGAGCTCTGAACTGTGATGAATTTTAGCACTTTGAAGAGGCTCTGATGCTGGACGGCGATGTAAGGAGTTGTGTGGGTTACCACACCCAACAACCCAATATTTACTTACCTACGTGCAACTTAGATTGGTTAGCCGGATGTCCATGACCTTATTTAGCAGTTCCACAGCAAATACAGTGATGTAACACATGAGAAAACGTAACAGTGAACAGAGAAAACTATGACCCAGAAAGAATATAGAGATATCTACACAGCACCAGAACAGAATGCATTTACATTTCCTGCACTGTTACACACTAAAAGTACACAACAAAATATATTTAAGGGCTAAAAAAGTGCATGATGCGTGTCCTTTAAAAACAGAAAATGTCTCTTGTTCATTCCAGGTGAGAATAGAACTGACGGGACGCTGACTGTGGTTGCCATCGTGGTCCCAATTATCCTGTCTGCCTGCGTCATTCTGTCCTGCTACTGCTTCAGGAGGTATGTGCTAGGAAGATTTTCAAAGTGTTAAAAGTGAATCAGTGTGTACAAATGCAGATGCTGTAATCCACGTTGTAAACACTGATTTTGAGAAACACCCGAACCTTGCATGCGAGTCAGTTTGATGCAACACTATCTACATTGTCAGGAATGTTTTGTGCAGGAATGCCCCATGGCATTCACAAAGACACTAAAACATTAATGCCAAAAGAAGTTGCTGCTATTCTCGACTGTACCTGAATTTCCCTGAGCGATTCCAGACATTAAGCAATGGTTAACCAAATAGACACAACTATGAAAGCTACCTGAGGAGGTTTCTTCCAATAAAGAGGTGTTTTTTTTTCCCGCCCCACTGTCAGCATGTTTGCCCAAGGGGAGATGGCTGGGTTTCTCTCTGCTTTGCATATAGTGATAGTGAGTCTTACTCTCACTGGCCCTGACGTGACTTGGTCTGGAAGAAAAGAAGAGAATAGAACTGATAGGCCTTGGCAAGTGTCTGCTCTTGAGTACTTTAGTGTTTAATTAGTAAACAGAATGAAAGTGCCTTAAACTGCCCCGCCTGTAGCCACGGGCACTTTGGTGTTGCCCGCAACCTGCTGCCGGAAAATAGCAATATGCTCACTCATGAACCTGACGTGATTAAAAAAAAAAAGCTCTCATCTTCTGCCAACTTCTTTTTTGAATACATTACTACACACGCACACACACACACACACACGCGCACACACAGGATGCCTCCAATACATCCAATATAAGATTTTTAAGACTGATTTGGTGATTTAAAAATCCGATATCCCATTAATATTTGCTGTTTTTGTTGTCGTTTCAGACGCACAAAACAAACAGATTTCCCTAACATTTACTAACGTTTGTGGAGTCATTTATTTACTCTTTTAAGCTCTGCCCAACTCTCTGGGGATCAGCTGGTTGTAGTTCGTGGCGTTTCAAACACCTGTGTTGCCAAGAAGGCAGCTGCAGAGTGCCCTCTGGTGAACAAACTATGCAAAATCAACACTCATTACATGGTTACGGGGTGTTTGTCCCATCCCCTTCTTTACGTTTTCATTTTCATTTATCAGTTATCATAAATGCCAATATTGATAGATAGGCAAATCAGCTGATAATGCTGACCTGGCAGCAAACCAGTCGGGCTCTAGCTGAGACCTAGAGACTGAAGCAGTGACACACTTCACTCTCCCAGCACCACAGTCGGATGTGTCAGGTAGAGCTTCAAGTATCGTAGAGAAGGAATCATTTAGACTTCAAAAAATGACCTATTTTGCTCATTTCCAGCTCTGCATTTGTATTCATGGACCCCACTAGAGTAGTTTTGCATGATCCATAGTTCAAAATATTCTTTATCTAACACTGGGCCTTCATACCATAGCTGTGGGAACATGTCTCAAGTTACAGGCTGCAGAGACAGCGTGTGTGGGTGTTTGGATCTCAGTACACATGTGAAAAAGAATTGTATATAAGAGAAAAAAAGACCTGTATAAAACAGTGGTGCGCGGTGACTTTTACAGAAAGATGAGCCCCCTCCTAAAAATAGCATAAAATAAAAAATAAAGCTTCCTTTAGTCTTTAGCAATACAAATTGGACCAGATTTAAACATACTGCCCTGACAGCCTCTTTCTCCACTCCTTCTCGGCTGCAGAATTGTAGATTTTTTCCCCCTACAATAATAATCTATTTATTAGCTGACAATGATGAGTGGTGGAGGATTTTTTTTTTTTTTAGAACCATTGCTTTAGCAAAAGTAGCAACAAAATAATATGAAAGTCTTACTCACTAAACATAAAACCATAATACCTGCAAATTGTACATAAAATATTGGAAGTAAAAGTATTTGTTCAGCCAAAAAAGTTCCCCATCAGTGTTATATGGATTAATAGAACTCTGCAGATGTTTAAGGCTGAGCTCATTTTAGACACTTCTTATTCTGTTTCATCCTCACGTTTGTAGTGGCTGTCCTGTGAAAACCACAAACGCTTTTAATCAGCTCAGAAACACAGGCTACATCTTGATTTATTTATTTATTTTCTTAAGTATATTAAATTTTTTTATTTAAAAAAAAAAATGCATCACAGCTTAATAAAAGGCCTGGGTACTGTGTGGTGTGGTTGACTACCAATATCTACAGCAGGATTAAATATTTATAATCAAAATGTAGGTGGTGTATTAACAAAATAGCTGGTTAAACTTTGTACATTTGGTCAGCCAAGTGGTGGCGCTTACATCTGTCAACTTGACAGTTTTATTAAACTGGACACGGCAGACGTTCCCCTCTCCATCTCCAAAGCTTTCATTACTAACATGCTCGACAAGTTATTTAAAGTTTCTCACATCACACGTTAACCAAAGCGGTTACTAAGACAAAAAATCACCTGTTGTGACGATAAATCAGATAAATGCTAATGCTAGCTCCGTTTCCACACAAAGCACAGATAGTGACTGATCTCAGAGCAGTGAAAGCAGAGCCCGACAAGCTCCAGCCGTTGTGAATGGGACGTGCTCATAAGAACGTCTCTCCTGCACAGATTTCTGTGGCTCTGTTGTCATGTTGTACTTCCAGAGACAACAGCCGACTGTCGCCACAAAGGATGGCAGCGATGTAAAGGATGGATGCAAACAGGCATGAGAGAAGCATTATGACAGCATGCTGTTTGGGATTTAAAAAATGATCAAACTGATAAACACTGATAAAACAGCAAAACACTGTTGTGTACTGGCAAAGCTGATACACAAAGACAACACCGTACCTGCAAGGACTGTTTGTATAATTCAGGAAGCCCACCAACTTCTCTTCCTGTTGCTATTTTATTAAATAAGTGTAACAGGTTCCCTTCAAGATTCTGAACAATGTCAGTGTGCGTAATGTTTTTTTTTTTATTATTTAAGCTCAGTAGCTGGCTAAAATAGTAATAATAATTAAAAAAAAAAAACAGAACAACAACAACAACCAACATATCTAGTTCTCATTTTTACTTCTTCAAATCAGTGAATAAACTTGCAGGTATCTGTACCATTTCCCTGAAAAGTCTAAGCATTGGAATTATGGTTTGAATTTTCCACCACAGGTGACGTGATTTCAGCCCACAAAAGACTTCTGTGGTATTTTCTGTGGTATTTTCTGTGTCAGAGACGTGCCCAAACACGACTTCTTGTTTTTCTTTCTGTTCGCAGGCACAGGGAGATTATTTGTCCTACCATGCCTGATCCCTCAACAATATTCAAGGAAATGATGATGAGCGGAAACAAAGAATCTAAGGTGAAATAAGGAAACAAAAAGTCTACTCTTTTGCACTTTCTGTCTTCACAAATACTTATTTTTACACCACTGTGTTTTTCAGCCCAACTCAGAGAATCTGTATACGCCGGTGCCAGAACCCATTGAACATGTCACCCTTGTAACTGAAAACACTGTCCTTCAGCAAAACGCCTAAAGCATACATGTGCAGAGGAATGCTTGCATTGGAGAGGGACTTGAAAGAACATGTACATAGTAACTTAACAGCAGGTTGAATACCTTTAGTTTCACTTGGCTTTTCTGGTTAAACGTTTCACACCTGTTGCAGGTCTGATGTGTGCTGTGTGGCACTTCTGCTGCACTGGCCTGGTGAAAACTTGTATCCATGTTTGCATAAACAGGATTTTCACCTGCTAAGAAGTAACTCTGTGAGACTGCAGATCCACGCTAAGCGTGCCATGGACAGGATAAGGAAATGCAGTAAATCTTTGGAGGTGCCTTCAGAAAAAGCTATGGACCCAGAAATGTGAGCAGGACTGATATCCTCGTGCTGAGGAAGATTGGGGCTTTGCATTCCCATTGGACAGAGTGGACCGGCAGAGGCTGTTTCAGCTGGAAACAGTTCTAGCGATAACAGGAGCCGATGTATCCCTGGATGTCTGCTGTAACATGCCAAATGGGATGAAAAATGGGAAGCAAAAATTCCTTCTTGGCACAGCATGAACCCTGTTTGTACAGATGAGATTATGAATGCAATCCTGAGTTACAACTGAGAGCAAGGTTGGCAAAAAAGCAGGTATTCATAAGGCAATCCCACAACTGCAAAAACCTGCTTGTGCTGCAGCTCTCCTGATCTCTACGTACGTATGAGCCCCGAACTGAAGAAAGCAGCTTGGGTTGAGACTGAGAGCAGACTGGAGGGCGAGTGATCGTATGTTAGTGTGTTAGGGCTGGGTGACTGCTACAGCCTGCCTATATTTCCTTTGTTTAGCCATTATTGGTGCATGTGAAAAGAAAGTTCACATTGTCAATCTGGATATTCTCTTGCATGAGCTCTGCTGGCAGACACATATTTTGGATGGAGTTTTCTTACAAAGGTTAAGGTATATATATAAAAAAAAATCTAGATGTGGCATTAAGAATTTTCTGCCTTTGTACACAAGTTCCAAACTTTGTAAAACAAGAAACTTGATAAGAACTCTGTAAACATCTGGGCATATATTAAAATAACTACAAACTTGGATGCCAGACTGTCAACTCTGTGTTGTGCTATTGTGGATCTCTGCGGAGGAGCGGAAAATGTGTGTGCTGGTGTGACATTTGAATGTGATAACATGGAACTCACTCTTCCTTTTTCATAGTAATCGTTTAAATAGAAAACATGAGCTTGCCTTCGTAAGTAGACGTATTATTTTCAGTGGGATGTTATTAGGCAAAAGCACCCGCATGTTTTGTTGCTAAAAGACTCAGACCAAGGGTACCAAGGGTGAGAGTTTCCCCCAAATATGTACAAAACAGTTCGTCAGCTTCCTCTTAAAAAAAAAAAAAGAGCAATAAAACAGGATTGCATGGTAGAATAATGACACTCTTCAAAACTGAACATGGCTGCTGTGAAGGAGTGGAAAACAAAAAAGAAGCTTTAAATCAACTGATTTTGATACATAAAATCTCTGAAAAGGGCATTGGTGTCTTTAACCTGCATTATATTCTAATGGCCAGCAGGGGGAGGACTGGTTACCAAAAGAAGTCTTTCTATCTGAGGGGGAAAGGCCCCCTGCTCCCTGGGTATGGCTCCAGAAAACGTGTGTGTATGACCTCACATGGTGGTTTCAAGTCTTAATGAAAAAATATGAGGCTGAATTTGTAAATTATAGTTGGAGTCAAAGCAGGGCATCCTTGTGATTGACATGTGGGTTCTTTAATTTCACTGACGAAACCCTCCCAAAGGGATTAATAAAGTTAATCTAATCTAATCTGTGTGAGTGTGCAGGTTCTGTTTATCAGTCACATCCAGCCCCGCTCGCCTGGTTTCAAAACACCAAGATGACAATGACAACCCCCCCCCCCTCTCATTACCCCATGAGTTGCATCACACACCGTGATCCATATTCTTCTAGTCTTTGCACAGACGTATAAAATGGCTGTAATCCTAAAATATCCCCCACACCATTGCACCAGCAGCAGGCTGAGCTGTTGGCACAAGCCAGGGCGGATCCATGATTTCATGTTATTTATGCTCAACCCTCTGAATGTTGCAGCAGAAATATAGACTCGTAAGACTGGTCGACCTTTTTCCCATTGTTCATTTTTAGTGAGCCCATGTGAATTGCAGTCTCATTTTCCTGTTGTGGTTTCCTGTAGTTTGAAGTCGCAGCTTCAAGGGTTGATGCGCTGTGCGTTCATACCAGCTTAAAGCAGTCTGGCCATTCTCCTCTGACCTCAACAAAGCAATTTCATCCAGAGAACTGCCACACGCTGGATATTTTGCATCTTTTTCAGACTATTCTCTGTAAACTGTAGTGCATGTGTGGGGGCAAATCCCAGTAGACTCCTGCTCAATAGCCATGCCACGTTGAAAGTCCCTTAAATCAGATTTCTTCCCCATTATTGATACATGCCTAAATATACACTGAGCTGCTGCCTTATTTTTACTGATCAAGGTAACCGCCCACATGTAGCATGAAGATAATGCACATTTGAACACATAATCCTATTTTGGTGTCAAACATTCAAACTTTTTGTTATAATGGATAGAAATTTGTTTTCTAGGGGACCGAGGAACAAGACTGAAGGAAGGGGATAAGAAGAATGTTTCAAAGTTTGTTGTGTTTATGCTGCTGGTTTCTGTTAAACCCAACTCTCGTAAGGCAATCTGTGCGTTACCCCAATTCCAAAAAACATGGGTGAGGAAACTATTATAACTATTATAAGTCTGCTCATATGTTGTGTAGTTTGACTTCCCACAAATAGCCAAAATAAAATCAAATATGACCATGTTGTTGTACGTGCCCTCTCCTTTCTGAGCCTATTTTATCTGCGTGATTTCACAATTCCTATGAGAACCCAATCAAGGGCGAAAGTTATTCAACAGCTGACTAGACAGACATCAAATTCCTCGGAAGTGTATGAATCACGAGGATGAAATCGC
Source organism: Bujurquina vittata (assembly GCA_015106715.1). Taxonomy (NCBI): domain Eukaryota; kingdom Metazoa; phylum Chordata; class Actinopteri; order Cichliformes; family Cichlidae; genus Bujurquina; species Bujurquina vittata. The sequence continues at coordinate 43,460 of VUQK01027781.1, read as the reverse complement.
ACACACGCCACACCTTACAACTGTGCCTCAAAGTGTTTCAAACACATGCAGGGATGACTACACCGGCTAAAGCGATCCTCTGATGAGTTTCTCCAAAATAACACAAGAGGTGTTACTGGATTACTCGTGAAGCTTCAGAGGCCTGCATGACTGAGAAGCTGCACAGAAATATGCAATGACGCGGTCCATGAGACATCATTAACATGAGTTGTGTACAGGAAGACATAAAGCTGCTGAAGCATCTCTAAGTTGTGATTAACCATAGCATATGTTCAAAGCAGCAACAGATTACAGGGACTTGGTAACTCAATCTCAAGCTTATTTGGGGGTTTTATTGCTGTGTGCATGTGGGAACAATCAGGCCTCAGCCTGATGAAGCCTATTAGGTCCTGTAAGACATCACAGACTAAACAGTAATAACCTAATATTTACAGATCACAAAGATAAAATGGCACCAAAGAATTTGGTTAGAACAGGAGCTTTACAAACACAAAGGTCAGGAAATCCGATCAAATGTGTGTTATCATCTTATTAAACAACTAACGCAGCTCACGAACACAAAATAAACGTACAAATTCCAGCTGTGTGTCAGCTGGAATAGGATACACCGTGATCATGCCTGCTCTGCCCTCTGCACTTTAGGAACTGAGACGTCCTCCGGTATGGTGTACTGAGATTCATTTCAGGCCTAGCTCGAGATGTTATCACCATGCCAGTCTAAACCTGGCACAGGGCCACAGAGACCAGTGTAAACACACTATTGGGCTGTGCTGGCATGCTTCTGTTAGAAAAATGGCCATTTTCACAAAATTACAGCTAAAGAGTTTATGCTGAACGTCTCATATAACAGCCCATCGATGAACATACTTTTATGTCTAACAGAAGCTCTTTTTTCCTGCCTTCAGAGACTATTAGATACTGAAGGAAGGCGTTATTAGATATGTCCAAAAACGAGCAAAGTTTCTGTGGATTGTGAATTTGACTGTTTAGCTCATTTAAAGTAGTTTGCCAGTACAAGAGCCAGCAAATACTGCATTTTGTGCAGTTAGAACACGGGTTTACTGCAATAACTGACTACTTTAAATATCCCAGGTTCTCTCTGGCCACAGTTTCACTATCCTAAGCAAAGTATTGCTAAGGACTGAGCAAAACCTGAAACAGTCTTCACCTACTTACAGGTCTAAACTCATCCTCACTCCATGAAGCACTCAATGGCTCTTTTGTTTTGCGTGATACCACCACAGCCGCCCACCACCACAGCACACACGCACACGCACACACACACACACACACACACACACACACACTGGTTACATCCCTGTTTGTTAAGATTGTGTTTGAAAATTAGGGTTAGAGTTTTATAGAAAAAAAAAACTGCGGTTGTGGAAAGCTGATATTTTATTTTAGTGTCACAAGAAGATGACCAAAAAAAAAAGAGAGAGAAAAGG
>VUQK01027781.1:24433-41992 GCA_015106715.1 Bujurquina vittata | reverse complement strand
AGCAACAAAAAGTGCTTGCGCACCGTGCGTGCGTAACGCGTGTGTGAGAAAGGAGGAAGCGCAACACCCACTTCCAGCCTTCCACCGTTTTCAGTGCCTTCCTCCGAGGAGCTGGAAGCGAAAGCACGACTGAGACATGAGCGGAGCTCTCTGTTCTCTGAAAACCCCCTAACCGCAGATCGTCTGGGCACCCAGGGGACCCCGTTTCAGGGGCGGCACTACTTTTTAGGCTTCTCACACTTAAGGCTGAGGAGACAGAAACTTTAAGGATTAAAAGTGAACTCGCGGGATGAACAAGATGTTTCCAAGTTTGGCGCTCGTCCTGTTTCTAACGGTTGGATACAATCACGGTAAGACCATCGACACACCCACGCTTGAACACCTTTGCCTGGCTTTGTTGTCGTCTCTGACACCTTTTCCCGACTTCACTCACTTCACGGATCCATTACGGTCATTCCCACGCGTGACGTCACGCTTTGCGTTCTCCGCTCTTTAGCGCAGCGGCAAACTCAGACTGAGGAAACTGTAAACAAATGCCTGCATGTACAACGCGTGTGTTAATATTTCCATACACTGACTGTGTGGATGTGACAGAAAGTTTTAAATGCCATCAGATCAAATCTGACACAGGATCAGATCTGCGAGAGACATTAACACGGCAGACTGGACCCACACTGCTCAGCAGGCAGACTGGGGGAAGTGGGAATGTTCCCCAAACCTTGAGGGAAGGATGTTTTTCTCCCTTCCCTGGTGACTGACTCAGACCAGCAGCGTGTGAGCTGCTGAGCCATATAAGCGCGCTTTGGCAAAAAATCTGCTGCTCCTGCAGATGTTGACTAAACCCCACAGCCAACAAAGATCCTCACTCCACGTAAGCACACTGACTTCCTGTCCTTTCTTCACAAAGGACAAATCTTACCACCGCGAAATGTGACCCTATCCAGGACTGATGAGTTTGAGCTCCTGTTGTCCTGGCTGCCACCAGAGAATTCCCAGGGGTGCAAGTATAAAGTGGCGACAAAATCTTCAGGACGCTCAATCACTGTGAGTATGCTCATATGTGTGTATACTTTGTTTAAAAGCTCATGTATTCAAAGTGATGTGTGAGGATTTCTCCAGTCGGCATTTCCTGTTTTTATCAGCAGTACATATGATGTGATCAACAATAACGCCCTGTGTTCCTTCAGCTCCCCTCCTCCTGCCGCCTGAGGGGAAAAAAAGCTTTTAAAAGTGGTTTAAAGACATTCTGTAAGTTATGTCGGTGTATAAAGAGGAGGCTTTTAAAGACTAGCAGTATACTAGCGGGTAAAATAACAGGTCACCGTTCTGCAAGTGTGTGCTGTAGTTACAATACAACAGATGATAACAAGTAAAATAAATAAATAAAAAGCCTAAGTAGGGTCTCCTTCCCTCACCTCCCGCCCTTGCTGTCTCCACAACGGATCGGAGGACGAAAATGGAAGGATGGAAAATTAAAGCCTGTAATAGAAGTCTTGTATTTTATAGGTCCATGATCTGCTCACATGAACACAGTAAACCTTGAGAGGGTGTGTGTGTGTGTGTGCGCGCGCGCGTGCACGTGCGCGGGTTGGGTACACCTCAGAAACTATAGAGCTGCGGCCCTGTTTGTCACAGTGTCTAATGAAATGAGCTTTTCATCAGTCCTATTAACTCTTGGAAAGATGGCTGCTGCTAAGGGAGTCCAAGTGATAACCTACTGCTGGAAGCAGAGGGTCACTATTTGCAAGCTGCTGGGAAACCTTTCTCAGTTATGGAAAGTAGGTTTGCATTAGTTTGAGATTTTGCATAGATAACCAGCAGGATTAAGCTTGGGACGTCTGTCCGAGGCCTGGGAGTTTGAGGTGAGGATTCTGTTGTGTAACAGCTTAACTGTTTGACCAGCGGCACAAGCTCGGGTCCTCTGTCAGAGGCCCGGACGTTTGAGGGTTCTGTGCAGTATCTTGGCTGCTCTTGGGACTGCTCTCTTTTTTACTGAGACCTCTGATGATGTGCATGCAATCTGCTGGGAGACATCGAATGAGAATGAAAAGCTGGACAGCACCTGGACCTGACATGATCCACACCTATTGGCTGAAGAAGCTAATGGCACTCCATGAACGCCTGGCAACACAAATAATGGGGGTGCTAACAGCGGGCAATTGTCAAGACTGGCAAACACGGGGCAGAACAACCCACACCATCCAAATACCAGCCGATTACCTGCCTCTCTGCAACGCGGAAGCTCCTCTCAGGGATTATGGCATCCGAGCTGAGTGGGCAGATGAGCACAGCTCAGAAAGGAGCTGGAAATGACACCAGGAGAGCAAAACACCAGCCACTGATTGATAGAGCAGTACACCAGGACTCTAAGACCAGGCAGTTTATGACTCAGTGCCTGCCTTGAGGTGACTGTATGTTTATAAAAAGCTCAATAACTCAGTTATAAATGTTTGATTCAAAAAGAGCCGCTGTGAAACAGTTGTAAACACCTGGCTTGTTCCAGCGTTAAAACAACTAAGGATGGTTTATGCTTTTCACTCACGAGTTTTTTTTTTTCCTTCTTCTGTTTCTCTCTTAATAGATGAACAATTACATTAACCTGGGAGAAGAAATAAGGAAAATGGAAGGAGGCTTTTTAAATGTGTCTGTCAAAAGTTTTTGTAATACATCAGAGAGTGAACCAGTGGTCCTCAGTGAAAACAACCCAGGTAAGCTCATTCTGACCACCGCTGACTGCCAAAAATGCTTTTGAGCCATACATGGAACAAATTGCTGTCTATCTATTTGATTATTAAGCCATACGTGTTTGTGCGTTTCTGCTGCTCCCAGACCTGGTGACAGGTTTTCAGTGCTACGTCCATTCCCCCACCCAAACCAACTGCTCTTGGTCACCAACAGGAGTCACGGCAGATTTCCACATGTTCTATCGGTATGTGCCTTTCTTCTGTGTTTGTCTTTAGAAATGGATACTAGTGAAATTCCCCATTGCAGAGTGCAGGTGGTATTGCAGTTTTGCAACACTTCCTGATAGACCGCGGTTAGTCTGATCTGAAGTGGAAGCGATGAGCCAGAGTTCAAACAGGGCCAAATTCCTCATTTGCCAGCTCTGTCTTTTTTATTAGCTGCAGGCTGTTTGTTTAGGGGCGGAGGTTGCGTGCGCAAAAAAAAAGCTTTTTTGGTAGCCTGACATTAAATGAAAACGGTTACAGTACCCCCGAGATCCCAGTGGACTGCAGTCTAAGATAATGCATGTAAATAGGCAAAACTTAAGCAAATAGGATTCAACAATTTTAATTAAAAATTTTAATAAAAACCATATCCAAATACTGAAATTAATCAAAGTGACAGAGCAGATTTCTGTGTGAGATCCTGTAAAAACACTAAAATCTAAAAGGAACTGATCTTGCACAAAAGTGAGCGATTATGTATCCAAAGCCATTTTATTTATTTAAGTACATTTTTATACTGCCAAGCCAGATCATAGCCAGTTTACACAGGAAGGTCAAGACCAGCTGTGTTGTACAAAGTGAAACTTTTCTCCTTGAGTGAGCACTTGATGATGGGAAACATTCTCTCCGGGGGAACTGAGCTCAGGAAGAGAGGCTGTCAGGGTCCACTTGTACTTTCGAGAGAAGAACAAAGAGGAAAAGATGAGAAATGACAAATGGCACCTGCAGATCAGACATGTGCAAGGCCAGAGCTGCAAATACCTGAAGAGCAGTACGGTGAGAAAAAGGAACCCAACCCAAACTGAGCACGACTGGGTCAAGTCTACTATGATAGCGTTTGACATTTATTCTCTCAAAGGGTCACATAGTCAAAACACACAGGCAGATGCATTTTGTGTCTGCCAAATTCTGCTGTAAGAAATCCCCTTACGTGCAATGCAGTAAACCAGGTGTGTCCAAACTGGTGGCCCCTGGGCACTTCCGGCCCCGCCCCCTGCTTCCGGTCCCCGAATTATGTCAAAAATAACATACAATATGGCCCTTTAAGATACTTTTTTGACATTTTGCTTAACCCTCTTGATTGGAGGGGACCCGCGGGCAGCAACTTTGGGCGCCCCTGCGAGTAAACGATAGAATAAGGCAGTAATCAGTGAGCAAAGCTGGCGTTCACTGAAGCAAAATTGCACAAGGTCTCGTGTAAATGTCTCACCCTCTAAGCATCTGTTCATTAAAAAAAAAATTGAAGGTGCTCCCTAGATAAGGAGAATATTTTCATGTTAGGCTGCTCATTCGGTGCAGTCCTAACATGAAAAAAGTACACAGGAATGTCAGAAAATCTAAGGGAGAAGTGCACTAGTGGCAGCTTCCCACTCTCCCACTGTTGCACTGCCTTATGGCCACTCAGGAAAAATACATAAAGGTTTAAGGGAATATAAACCACATTTTTGGTTGTTTTTATTTAAACTGGAACATGTGAGCCAGCAATCTGTCTTTGCCTTCAACATACAGGATCGGCTTAACTGCGGAGAGGAGATATGTCATGAGAGACCATCAGGGCATGTCTTTTCAGCACAAGCAGCGCGGCTGTGTTTTGTGCTTTACTTTGTTGCCATGCTCGACGCTTATAGTTGAAGACCTGTGCACGCTGTAAGAGCCTGTATAAGACCTCTGTGTGTTTGTAAGACTGATGACGAGGGTGTGCACACTGCTCACCCAGTTACATATTTACCCAGGTTTTCCACTGGCTGAACGAAAACAAAAGTATTCACCCCTGCCCTTACCTGGAGCAGTCCTGAACAGAGTGCTCCCTTTGCAAATATGCAAAAATATATTTAATCAGGGTGGCTCAGTAGGTGACCATATGCCACATGGCTGAAATTCAGCTGGCTCGGGTTTGAGTCCAACTCGTGGCCCTTTGCTGCCTTCAGAAAATGTTTTTATACTTTATTCTAATCTTTTTGCTTTGTCTGTTCATTAATTGCATCTACTGGAAGAGAGAGCACACGGCAAGAACACCCGCTCAGTCAGACAAATTAGTTTCACTTTGAGCTGCAGACAAACTGAAGCAATTTCCACGTCTCCTCCATCAGGCTGTGGGACAGTCAGCTTTAATGCTCAAACGGAACCAGTTTAAAGTTTCTGATTCTAACGTGCAGCCATCGCCTTAGAAATACACAGCAGCACACTGCAATAAAATAAGTAACTGGAATTAAAATGTTTATTTTACTGCTCACCAGATCCTCTAAAACACTGTCTAATTACACAGTTGCACATCCATTAAATTATTATTCTCTTAAATTTTTTGGTCCTGTTTGTTTTCCTCACCCCCCCCAATTAGTCACCGCAGAGAGCTGTCCCTCCCTGAGCCCGGTTCTTTTGCAGGTTTCTTCCTGTGTCACCAAATTCTTGCTCATAGGGGGGTCGTCTAATTGCTGGGCGTTTCTCTCTGTTCTTGCAGGGTCTTTGCCTGACAATATAAAGCACCTCGAGGCAACTATTGTTGTGATTCGGCGCAATATAAATTTATTGAATTAAGATCTACCTTTTTTTTTCTTTTTTTTTGCCTCATAAAAGTTGTTTGAAAGCGAGCTGTAAACTGCACAAATCTGCAACACAGCGCAGCGCGGCAAAGCTAGCCCACATAGCAAAAGAATGCAAATGTCTTGCATAAATACGTTTCAAATGTCTTGAAACTTATTCCGTTTTCACAAGCGTGTCCAAACTTTTCACTGGTACTGTAGGGATATGTTTTTTTTTTTTTATGGCGGTTTGTTTCTCCAACGCAATTCTCGCATTTTGCATTTGAAATATCCACCAAACTCTCAGAAGATTAAAGAAATACTTCAGTTTTTATGCGTAGCTATTTCCTGGATAGATGAGTAACTTCCTGCAGTCTGCATGGTGCTGTCACTACACACTAGCAAGAAACTGCTACTCTCCACCACCGAGTAGCAAAATCGTACTAGTGTTATATTAATTAGTCATTGTTTTGTGAGTTTACTTATTTCGGGAATACTGTGTGTTGATACAACCACCATTTTCTTTGTTTCCAAGGTACATGGTCCAGTGGGAAGATTCTGATCCATCGGAAACAAAAGAATGCTCGACGTATATTTACACTGGTGGCATGAAGACTGGTTGCTCTTTGCCAGTGACCTCAAATGATTCCATCGACATCTTGTTTAATGCAACACTGAACAACAAAACTGTCAGGAATTTCTTCTACAGAGACCTTATAAAGTTTGGTAAGCAGTGCGCTGGTCGCAGCTAATTTAGTATCAAATGTCCTTTGAAGGAAAACTTGTGTTGAAATGTGTTCTGCTTCCCCATTCAGTTTCTGTGGTAGAAACCTTATTCTTTTTTTCCTTTCTTGGAAATGTTTTAGCTGTTGCTATCACGTGTGTGTGTGTGTGTGTGGGTGGGCATGTGTCTGTTTGCATTCATCTAGTAGTATGTGTATGACACAATCTGGAACTGCTAGTTTTTAGGGGGCCGAAAATATTTTCAAGGGACCGCTCGTTAGCTTGTAGTAATTGCGATGCCTGTCTGTCGATCCCTGTACAGTGAGACCACCGCCCCTTAACTGGAGAGTCGAGAAAAGTGGGAATGAATTTATTATTAGCTGGGACGCTCCTGAAATGCTTGCATTGGACCAATGGACATTTGAAATAAATTACACTAATTGTAATACACAAAAGGTAAGAAACACAACTATGCAACATTACTTTGTCTGTGATGTCCGTTGGCTTTAAGAATGTGTTATGGATTTCTCTGTGGTCTGTGTTATTTTCGGTGGGCCACTGAAAAATGCCATGTGGAAAGTTACATTTGCAGGCAGTGTCCAGGGACTGTCTTTTCCCTGGTGGAGGTCACAAAGTGCTTTAAAAAAAATCTGAATAAGATTTGTCCTGATGTGCCTGATGCTTTAGACCTTGTAGGGTCTAGAACCTTAGACCCTTGTAGGTGTTTTCTACCTAAAAAGAGAGACTGGAGCTTTGTGTAATGTCCCTGTTGAACATTTCAAGTTTCATGGGTGGGGCAAATGAGCAAAGGGTGTCAGCATCCCTCTTTGTGGTGCTTAGTCTTTTGAAGGATAGTGTAAAGAACTCAGAAAGTGGATCAGCCCCTCCAAATCAGAGGCAATTGTGCTCTACCTGGAAACCAGCAGATTAACCCTTGCAGGTGGGTGACAGAGTTGCTGCCCAGGTGGAGGAGATAGAGGACCGTGAGTTAGTTCAGACAGGAGTGAAAGATCAACAGACAGTTGTATCTGCAGTGATGTGGATGCTGTGCTGGAGTGAGGGAGCTGAGCCTCAAAGCTTCTGCTGCTCCTCTATCTTCACCTTTGGCCACGAGCAACAGAGAGGACAAAACTACAGACCGGAAAATGAGTTCCAGCTCTGGGGTCTGTGAACTGAGGGACAAGTTGAGGAGGTCAAACACTGGGAAGGAGCTCGTATGGTGCTCCTTTGTGTTAAAAGGAGCCAGTTAGAGGCTGACCCATATTCCATAGAAGGATAATATAACCCTTTTAAACTGGAAAAGTCTTGGAATCCCCCCCGGAGGGCATTGAGGAAGTGGCTATGTATCACGTTCTGGAGCTACTTTGCTTAGTGAGCCGCCTCTGAAACAGGAAATACTGCAACCGATAATGAAGAAATGTTTATATATATTTGACGTAATTAATGCTTGAACAACTTAAATATTTTCTTAAGCCATCTTAGCACGATGGTTTTAGTTATGGGAATACTTGGGTTACTAACAGTTGTAATCTCCAGAGGATGAAGACTACTGACTTTTCTTCCAACACCGAAAACTTGCCGTCCCTTCGCCTTGTGCTTAAATATCTCAGCGGCCGCAGCAACGCTTGCTGTTATAGTTGGCAGTGATCTACACTGTCTCAGTGGATGAGGCCCAATGAAATATTTAAATATCTGCTGAATTTATGTTGTTCTCAGGCTGAATTCCCTTGATTTTTGATTAAGCCCCAAATTGATTTTGTCCCCTAAAACTTTTCATAGATTATAAAAAAAACAGGAGTGACATCGCTTAATCTGACCCGGATCCCTCGCTGTCAGTACAGCATGGCTATTAGAGCGAGCGCAAAGAATGGAGAGACACCATGGAGCGCCAAAGTGCATTTCGGTAAGTTTTCTATTCAAACGATTAATGTAACAGCAAAGTAACATTGCACGGTGTGGATGTTTCTCCTTAATGTTAATGTTTGTGATGTTTTTGGCTGCAGAGGCAGATGGAGGTTCCCATGTATTAGTGTCGCTTGTCGTTATAATCCCACTAGCGGTTGCTACCCTGACATTCCTGGGTGTTATGTGTTACCAGAAGTACGTAAAGTCTTCTTCTTTTTTGCTTGCATGTTGTTGTCTTTAGTTTTCTTCTATCCTTGCCCCTGATATTTAACTATCCCCGTGCAGAAACAAGGCTAATATCTTCCCCAAAGTACCAGAGCCTCGGGATCTCCTCAGCGATATTTGTGACAACAACAATAAGGTGAATGAATGATGCACTCCTTGAGTTTGTAAGCTACGCTTACCCTTCCCAAAGCATGCCTCTCAAAATCACTGTAATAATACAAATTATTAGACTTGTGTGCCTGTGTGTGAGGTTTATTGTTTTTTTAGGAACACTGTGGTTGGCTTTCTCTAAAACACTATTGCATTTACTTCCCCTCTTCGTCTTCTTCCTCTTCTCAGATCACCCTGTGCAACTTTCACGTCCCAACGATGGAAGAAGACAGCTGCAAAATTGCTCTTGTGGTAGATCCCCAAATCAGCAAGCTGGACAGCTGACAAGTGCCTGATACCGCCTGAAACTCCCAAAGAAGAAAAAAAGGAAGAGTGGAAGCTGCTGCTGCCTTATCACTCCGTATTCAGCGCAGCCAAAATCTAACTTCACGAGGCTCACGTGCTGCGAAATGTTACACTGTATGAAATCCTATTGAATGACAAACCAAATATTCCACCTTCTTAGGTTGATTCATATTCATATTAATACTCTAGCATTATTTCAAGCCCTTATCAGCGTGTTTTGTTTACACACTGAAGTGGTTCCTTTTTTGGAAATTCTGCCAGTTACACAATCGAGCATCTAAAGATATCCATTTTAGTACAAGATGACAGTTTTATAGACTGCATTGTTGCACTGCTGTGTGTCAGGCACTGTGTGACTTCTCCGGACCCTGTTGCTGCTAGAGATGCAGTAGCAACAACTGCAACCTCATCAACAGTCAGTGGAAATGGACGGCCATGAGCGGATCATTGAGTCACATGTTTGCAGTGAGTCATTCACATCACTGGAAGAATTTTGGCCTACTCTTCTTTGCAAAATAGTTTTAATTCAGCCACATTGGAGGGTTTGGTTAAGGTCAAAACATCTCAGTTGGATTTATGTCTGGACTTTAACTCGGCCGCTCCAAAAACCTTCATTTTGGTTCTCTTGACCTATTCAGAGGTGGACTTTCTGCTGTGTTTTGGGCCATTGTCCTGCTGCATATCTGTAGTGCCCTTGAGCTTCAGGGCACAAACTGATGGTCAGACATTTTCCTTCAGGATTTTCTGGTAAAGAGCAAAATTCCATCAATTACAGCAAGCTGTCCAAGTCCTGAAGCAGCAAAGCAGCCCCAAACCATCACACTACCACCACCATGTTTTACTCCAGGTCTGATGTTCTCTTCCTGAAACGCAGTGTTAGTTTTATGTCAGATGCAATGCAAAGCTTAGCTTTTGTCTCGTCAGTCCACAGAATATTTTCCCAAAAGTCTCGGGGATCATCAAGATGTTCTCTGGCAAATGTGAGACGAGCCTTTGTGCTCTTTTTGGTCAGCAGTGCTTTTCACCTTGGAGCTCTCCCATGGACGCCCTTTTTGCCCAGTCTCTTTCTCATTGTTGAATCCTGAACTCTGACCTTAACTGAGGCGGGTTGCTTTGTGTTCCTTTGTGATCTCCTGGATGAGTTGTCAGTGTGTTACTGGAAGCACTTTGGTAGGCCGGACTCTCCTGGGAAGGTTCACCATTTTTCCAAGTTTTCTCCCTGAAGCATGAAACTGTGACAAATACACACAAAAAAACTAAGAAATCAGGAAGAAGGCACACTTTTCACAGCACTGTACGTCTGCCACCTGTAGTCCCAATGATGTCTTAATTTCTTTTCTTTATATATGTAAATATACGAGTTTAGCGGTGAGGTATTAATATGGCACACTTACTGAGCCAGTTTGCTGTTGACTAGTGCGCACTGTTTCTGTCAAGTAAAGTTAAACAGCACAGCAACTGCGTTAACTGCTGGCTTGTGTGCAGCACATAGCAAACAAAGACATATCCATTTATTACCTTTATATCTTAAGACTGAAAACAGAGGATGCAAGGAATGTATCACATAGCTGCCTATTATGAAAAGCAAAACAAAACAAGCAAAAAAAAAAACCCCCCAAAACAAAGATGGCTTTGAGAGCACCAAAGGTTAAAGCGCCACATCCTTATGAATCACCAGTCTCATTGTTTGGTGTGTTCATGGACAATGGTGAGGGAAATGCCTCACTGCTGGCGGACGGAGATTCAGAGGTTTTTATCAGAAGAGCCTGATGATTTAGCTTTCAGCAACACCAGATTCTTTCAGCAGGACCTTAGCAGAGAGTACCAGCCTTAATCAAAACAATAGCGAGGTGCTTTTTTTCTTTGATGGCCTCTGTGATTGCTAAAGAGTAACTTCAGAGATTAAGCTACCTTGGAAAGGTAGCTTGCTGTTTTCCACAGAGAACTTTAATGCTGCCTATGTTCACTTGTCGAGCCAGTCGGGAAATGTTGAACACATTGTCTGATTTCCCAACCCACCTCAGTGATGCTCACGGTCCAAGTTACGGTTCAACTTATCCGCTGAGTTTTCTTATTTTTGACGCTCTGAGATGTCTGTAGAGCCTGAAGGATTGTTCTGTATAAAATGTGGACAGGAGGCCAAAGTGTCCATCCTCTCTGTGACTTCGTGATGTGGTGATAAGGTTTGAATGTTTGGATGAAATTCTGCTGAATGCTACTCAGTTTATAGCCTACTTTATTCCCACTAACTTGTTTTACATGTGAGATTTTATGTTTTAAAAATTTGTCAGTTTCACTCACGTTGAAATTTCGGAAAATGCTCTTGTTTGTTTTCCTACAGAGAGTTCGGGGAGTCCATGTAGAACCTGGAGCCAGCAGCTGCTCAGCTTGGCCTAGTGTAGTTCAAGGATTTAAAATGAAGAAACCGGTTACAGTTCTCTGTTTAAAGCTTCTAAAAGTCCTCACGGTGGCTTTAAAATGTGCTCATTAATGTAATTTCTTTAGTGTATGCAAAGGCCTGAACTGTGCAACTTTAACTGCTCTTTGGGTTCATGTGTGGAACCTTTAGGTAAGCTAACAAAGCTCTGGATCCAGGTTCATGTGTAGCATACAGACATCCAATTTTCTCCTCCAAGTCTCAGCAAGAAAGTGAACAGATGTGTTTTTTCCATATGTTTATCATCATATTTTTTTTTTGTATAAAGTGCTCTTAAAAACTGTAAATTTATACAATCTTAGCACAACAAATAAGGACCTTTGTGCATTAAATCTTATACTGTTGGAAATCCCATTTATCCCCCCCCCCTCGGGAAAATGCATTTATGGGCAGCAGAGTTGAGTGCGTGGGCTGCACCTGTGGAAAACTCCCCAGATCTTCTCTGGCTCCAGATCTTATTTAGTGTCATTTATTGGAGTCTGAAGAAAAAAACATATTGGCAATTTAACAGTTTATTTATTTAACCGACAGGGGCCCCAGTAGCATGTGGAAGAAGCAGACACAGCCACAGCAGCTGGTCACCAGCCTGGTCACACACTGCTGTGGGATGGGACCCCATGCTTCAACCAACGTTTGTCGCAGATCAGCCGCTGTAGTTGTGTTGGTCACTCTGGTACAATCTGCACACCCAAGCCGATCACACAAGTGTTCAGAGGGGTTGAGGTCAGGAGTGCAGGCAGCCCACTCCATCCTCTCCACTTCTAAATTCTGGAGGTAGTCTCTGTGGGGACGAGGGGTGTCATCTTGGAGGATAGAGTTTGGCCCCAGACTGTGGAGATGTGGGCTTGTCACTGTTTGCAGAATCTGTGAGGCACCTGAGATCGCCTCTAATGATGACAAGCCTGACTGTCAGCATCTGGGGTACCAGAGGCTCAAAACAAGAGTCAACAGTAGAATTGGCTGTTTGGCACCAACAGCGAAGATTTGGCAGGTTTTCCATGGGTGCAACCCACATACTAAACTCTGCAGCTCAACCCACAAATTGCATTTTCCTTGCAAATGTGGCTCCATTTAAGGAGAATTAAACAGGCTTTCCAACGGTATTAAATTTATGGCCAAGAGGCATTTTTACACCAAAATAAGCAATCATTCAAACACAAATTGCCTTACTTTGGGTGCTAAGTTTATATATAAGAACTAAATTCACTGTTTGATGTAGATTGAAATGATGTGCTTTGTAAATGTGTCGCATCTGAGCAGTGGTGTGCAAGTGACAATTACAGAAAGACAAGCAGCAACAACGACCCACACTCCACTTCCTGCGCTGTTTAACATGACAAATTGGACCAGATTAAAACATTTTGTGCTACCCGTCTTTCTTTTAAATGCACCTACCGTACAGCCTCCTGCAGCTTGCTGCACCTTTCCCAGGCCCTATTCCAGGAAGCCGGTTCAATCTTATTGGATTAACTCAGATCGGCAAGTCTGGATTTTCAGTTCCAGAACACCTGATCAGAGATGGTCCAGTCAGAGATGATGATAGGTTTAGTTTCTCTTTTGCCTTTAAAAATCATAAACCCTCGCCTGAAGTAGTACAAAATGCAAGCCTGCAAAATCCTTCAGGCAGTCACCCTCACCAATATGCTGTACTCACCATCCTCATTTCACATAAAAACTGTATTTAACCTGTAAAATGTACCCACTGATGAAGTAGCATAGCATGGTGTAAAAGAACCTGTTTCACCTAGTCGTCTTGATCAGTTCTCATAGTATAACAACAGGTGCCCCATTTTTTTTTTTTTGTATGAGTATTATCTGCACCCAAAGTGGCCAGAATTTCACAATGCTGAATTTCATACCAAACGGTTTCTCAGATCCACTTCTGCAAATCTTGTATTTGCGGGCATTGTGATGGCGTCAAAACTTAAGCAACACCAGAGATTCTTAAGCAAACCGAGAAAACGCAGATCAAATTCTGCTCATCACCGTGACCAGTTGAACAGAAATCAAAAGCAAAGCATAAGGGCACAAAGGCAGCTCTGCGTCTGCTGCTGGAAGCAAGATCATGTCTTTGTCAGAAGCTTCAGGTCCCCTTAGTTGTAAAAGCACAGTGAAACTTGAGAAAAACAAGCATTTCTTTAGTACAAGAAGGAAGTTGTGAAATGTGCTTTAAATACATAAATATGTGACTTTTCTTGGAGAAACTCGAGTTTCTTTTCTATAAATGGCCTTCCTCAAGTTTTCTGTGAATTTGTAGCTTCTGGTTATTTTCGGGCATTCTTTCAGAGCTCTCTGCACCCGTACCCACGTGATTCAGTGTGAAGGCGCTCCAAAAAGCCAACTAAGGGCAATGAACTGGAATCTAAATATCACTACTTATATGTCAAGCTGAGGGACATGTCTGTGCTTGTGGACTCTCGGCGTTTTGCATCAGTTGCAGTAGTTTCGGGTGGATTTTTCTTTGTATTGTTTGCAGCACAAATGGCTGCCCGGCTATCTGTATGGGGCAACAAAAAAATGAGGTCTCTTCTGCATCCACGTCTTTGACATTTCACAACTGCAGTCTAGATGACATGAGATGAATTGAGATGTCACAATGTGGTGGTTAGGGACATGCACAACTTGTTTCTGATGCAATCTTGGTGTAATTCAAGTCACCTAAGTGACTCTGCACCATTTCTGCTTAGAAATATTTGAAATGGGAACGACAGTTCGTGACAGTGGTCTGTAAAATTTACAATACATAAATATGAAAGCGCGCACACAACGCTTAATATTAGAAAGCTATTTTATTTAGCCTATTAAGCAGCGTCCGCTAAAACATACGTTTTATTTACGTGACGCTTAAGAAACGCATTTAATCGTTTTCGCTATTAAAACAACTTGTCGACACTCACCTCAATAAATATAACATTTGCTTATTTTACTCCCACAGGAACAATTTTGGCTCCTTTTTATATTAGCCATCGCTGAGATACCCAGAGTAAAATCAGCGTCCTGGTGGTGCAATTTCAAAATTAAAGCCCTCGTAACGAATACACGTTGGATCATTATCTGGAGTCGTGGCAGCTTTTATTTTTCACACGCCAGCACGCGTTTCCGCTGAAAAACCAGCCGGCCTGACGCAGCAACACCGCCCCCTTGTGGCCAGCGATGGTACAGCCAACATGTCGGCTCAGAGTGGTCCTGATGCTGCAGGGATACAGAACGGCAGCGTGAGAGGATGTGAAGTATGTAAACCTTGCCAGGCGTTGGTAATCCTGGCGCAGTCTCTGTGGCGCAATGGAATAGCGCGCTGGACTTCTAATCCAGAGGCTCCGGGTTCGAGTCCCGGCAGAGATGAGTCACTCTGTGTGCCACACGGCAGACTTGCGGTTTTTTTTTTATCAACCGGAGGTGAAGATGATGTTTTGATTGCAGATTATCGTCCTATTAGAGCCAACCATAGCTGCGAGCTCAGAAGGCTGATGTGAAGGAGCACATCAGTACACAACACAAATATAACCTCGTGTACAGGTTTAATGCTGGAGTGTTCAAATGTGTATTCTGTATTGATATCCTAATAGGATTTGTTTATATGCTCCCTTATCCTAAGGCTGCACCTTACTTTATTTACGTCCGCTTTCAAATTCCGGTGCCTTTTATACTGCTTTCACGTTTAGTTCTCCTTTTCAGGGAGATTTAAACCAATGCAAAACAATTATATAGGCCATACATCCTTGTATTTTTTTTGAACATCAATTTTTAGTACATTTTTGTGTTCAAAAACTTCAGTGACAGTTTGATCAATTCAATTTTCAGTCACCCATCTCCAGTATAACAATCGGAGATCTAGTATTGCAATGAAGCTTCAGAAAAGAAGCAACCACGATCATGAATAAATAAGTGAAAACATTTAGACTTTCGATTGTAGCCTGCGCAGTGTATTTATAGCATCTCAAAGGTTTTCTGTCAGCCAGAATGTAGATGCATTTTATCATTATCATCATCATTATAATAAAAAGCTGAGTATCCCGGGTTCTCATGATTCACATTTTTTATCATTTTATCATTGCACACTTTATCTGCACCGCAGATATTTTTGGGGACGCTTGTTCTGGTTGAGCTCACAGACCACGCAGGGTCGCTCTGGGTCGAGAACGCAAGGGGGCGCTCCAGCATCAGCGGAAAGCCCCGCCGCTTCTAGTGAGTCGGGAGGAACCAGCGCACTGTGGAGACCTACTGAGCTGTGACGGCCACAGTAGGCCTGTCGCGGGAATCCGTCAGTAAAATCTCTCGCCTACATGATGTGACAGGAATAAGGACACGGTCTGTTTAGTCATCACAGTGACATCACTGCACAGAGTGTATTATTCCAGCGAGTAATGATGTCTGTGCAGATTTCTATTGCTATAATATGTAGTATCTCTTGTTATAACCCCCCACTTTTAGTATCTCCTGATATATAATATCAGCTGCAGAGTGCTTTTGTCTTGCTCATAGCAAAGAGCATAATGCACGATCCAGGCTACTACCTACAGACTTCAGTGTTATGGAATTTGGCATCAGTAATAAACATCATTTATGACTCTAAGCCTTCTGTATTCAGAGTGTTAAAACAAGTGTCTGTTCAAATAGCTGACCTCAGATTGACCTTTATGTGTAGATGTTCATAATTTTAGAGTTACACCTTATGCCATTACCTAATGCCACATAGTAAGCAGCAGAAAACAAGCAGTTCCGGCTACAGCAAATGTGTCAAAATGATTATGGCTCTCTAAGCTGGTTTATTTATTTATTTTTTACCGGTGTTGGCCTGTTAAAGATCCAGAGGGAGAGGGAAAAGGGGGCAGTACCGTAACGCTGCTGACGTGATAGAGAGAGGAATGTGCCGCTAATGAGAATATGACGTCAAGTCGGATAGATTACGGTTACGACAACACCGGAAATAGCGCGTGGTCACGCTGAGTAAACTTTTATTTTTATTGTATTTTATTTTAGCTTGTTTTATTTTTTCGAAAAGTGTTAAGAGGAGCACATTTGATTTAAAAAAAAATTTAGATGAGCTTTCAAATTTTTGTCAGAATTTCCTAAAAAGTAAAAGTAATGCAAATTTTAAAAGTAAACTTACAGAAAACCTGAAAAGCATGCAAATGTTTCAAGGAGGACAGCTGGCTTTTCTGATCATTCTGATCATAGTGCTTCTGACTCAAACGTTTAAGAAACAACTTCCCTACTTAAAAGCGGCTTCTTCGAGTTTAGTTTATTTTTAAAAGGTCGTACCGGAAGTTTAGCATGCCATCGCGGCTCGCTTAACACCCCCGGAGTGTAGTAGAAAACGGACTGTCGCTGAAGAGCGGAGGAGAGAGTGAAAGGAGGAAAAGCCGTGAAATGTTGTAAAACCCAAGCTATTCCAAGCCTAGTACGGGGGGCAGACGAGGACGGACAACGCCGGAGGATTATTGTTCCTTGTATAATTATCATTAAAGTCTGTAAACTCCCGCTTTTTGATGCTGTCCTCACGGAGGTTTGAGCCAATAACGGACTTATTGGTCGGCTGAACCATGCAGAGGCTGCTGCTCCTGAGTTTGCTGCTGAGTTTTCAAACTGGTAAGACCGCATTTACTCTCTTTGAAGGTTGAATAACTCATTTATTGTGCACATTAAACACGGAGGCTTAAAACACGCTCAGCCTCCCGTTAGTTTTCAATGCGCGTCTGTGTGTGCGTGTGTGTGGAGAAAATAAGAGAGGGGCATGAAATGACTGAATTCGTGGATGAACCGCAGCAGTAGATCACCTTGTGTGCGTGCGCGTGTAGCTGCGTATGAGCACGCGCGCGTGTGACTGCGTGTCCGCAGTTTTAGGATTATTGTCGCGCGCGTCTGGCGTGCGAACACAGACGGTCGATTGTGTGTGTGTGTGTGTGTGTGTGGGTGCGTGCGTCTAACTTGAACGTGACTGGTGCCGCGCGCTCGCCGGCCCAAATGACCTTTCGCGTGTGACAGACTCGCAGCGCCGCTATTCAGACGGGTTGTGGTGAGGCGCTGAGGACGTGACGGGAATGACAGTGATTGACCAGCGCTGCTCTACATGCCAGCAGCACTTCCACGCTGCTATCGCCTCTGAATGGCCGTCAATGAGAGCTCTGCTACCGTCTCCCGTAGTGCTCCTCTGTAGTGAAAGGCGGCTTTCTCTCCCCAGCTCTCTCTTACACACACACACACCTCTCTCCTGCTCTACCTGTGCATCCATTTTCACCCTCTACTTTGGCTTCCTTTGTGCATTTAAGCAGCAGCAGCTCTGCATCTGCCACTGACCCCCCCCCCCCCCCCCCCCCCCCCAGACCCTCCGGGGTGCCAGGGAGCC
>VUQK01027778.1:18002-33557 GCA_015106715.1 Bujurquina vittata | reverse complement strand
ACTTATCAAGGAAGAATGACAAACATGTAATAAAGCAGCACTTTTCTAAATTGATGTCAACTAATATGAATTATCTGTAATTAAAAAGAAATAAAGGAAAGAAGAGGAAACGGCTGCTCATGTGTTGTATAAATTCTTTAATAACTTGAGAAAATAATCTCCAGAATAGTCTGCAATAAATATATGTGAAAAAAAGGCAGATTTTGTTGTATTTATACAGTGCATGAAAAATATCTTGCATTGCTTTGGCCTGAGTAGATAGCAAAACTCCTCCTCCTTATAGACATGAAGTAACCGTGGATTGCTTGACGAGTCTGCATGCTTGCTGGAGCTCCAAAACGCTGCACTTGTGTACAGAGGTATTCTAAACTAAATGCCGCATGCAGACATGCTCTCAGTGACAGCATGCTGATGTTCAACAGGTTTAATGCTCAGCTTTTGAGTAGCATTGAACATGCAACGTAAACCTGAAGCTGATGTAAAATAAAGTGGTGAGCTTGTGAAAATTTTGACATGTTGATTGCTCTTCGAGTAATTAACAACCTTCAAAGCTAATGTCTGTACAATAACTGACTTTTTTTACATATTTCATGCATTTTTCACGGGTAGTGTTTTGTTTTTAAATCTAAATGTAGTCCGAGAATGTTTACACTTTAACATTTGTCCATTTTCCCATAAAAACCCACATCCCTTCTCTCGTGGGTCTTATAGGCCATTGATTACAATGCCTTGATTACAGTGCTGTACTGTCAGTTGCCATACGCAGCAACTTTTCCCACACGGGATCAACACAATAACTGTTCCCCAAAGATTTAATTATCAAAACCTAATGTTGTTGCACCTACATCACACCACCTCCCCTTCTGCCCTCTGCACCCCCTTCCTGTGTTCTTATGGTGTCATTCATAATTGAATCCATCAACAGTTTTCTCTTCGACATCTAAACATATGGCAAGGGATCCCCCCCCAAACGCATTGCCTCCACCCCAATCCCTGCTCATATGGCTGACTCTCACCACCCCTCTTGCTCCTCTCATTGTTATTCTGTTTCCGGCTGAGTGACTCTACCCCCCCAACACTATTTGGGGATTATAGTCTATGGGCAGCGGTGATTGGCTGTCACACCCAGCGGTGTCCCTCCATTAGAGAGAGCTACATATAGAGGCAGTCGCACTGATTCATTTGAAAGGTGAGAGACGGTGACAAGCTGTCAGACGTGCAGAGAGGAGTATCAATACCTACTGTTTTTACTGCTTTGTGAAAGGGTTTTTTTTCCTAGAAAAGGTAAGGTGTAGATTTTTGTTACAGTTACCAATTTATTCTCAAAGTTGTAGTTTATTTTATTTGAAATAAATATTTGCTGTAGACACATTTTTATGCATATTTAAAGTTACTGTTTTTTTGTTGACTGACTGACGGCCTCTTCTATGGAAAGGTAGAGACAGTCCTCTGAAAGTGTGCTCTGCAACATTTCCCACACACTGGCATGTTTATGAAAAATTCCTTGCATGCTTTCTCATGTCTTCCCATAGATGCTTTAGTTTTCACTCATCAATCAGTTGCATGTTATGAAATGATATACCTATAAAAAACCTATAATATCTGAGAGAGACTTATTCAAAGTCTGGATATGGGCGTGCAATGATTCAATCCTGCAAGTTGAGACACGAGTCAGGATGCTGGCTCTGGGTTATCTGCCTGCCTTCAGAAGAAGACGGATAGTCCAGGTCACGTGACACAGGCTTTCAAAGAGATGAGAACAGGAAGACGAGGGTAAAAGCAGCGTGCATGAGTACTGCTGCACAGAGAGACGAACACGTGAATACAATGAGCTCAGAGGAGAAAGCAGATATGATAAATCAAACAAAAGGAAGTAAAAAGGAAATTAGAGATAAATTGAAAAAATGAAAGCTCGTGTGTTTTACAGCTGCCACTCGTTGGATCCTCTCTCATATGCTGGCCATATGGGACCCTGGCCTGTTATCTAAAACTAGGTCACATGACCATTTAATTAAACAAGGTGCACAGCCTGAAACCCACAAGTGAAGAGATAAAAAAAAAACAGGCTGACTACAATAACTTATCCATTAAAAAGCTTCTTTCAGCTGCTCTCTTCATCACAAGGGCATTTTATTTGGCAGGTTTTTAAAAGGGATAGTAACGATTGATATTTACTGTAATTAATGATTATTCCAGTTGCTCTTGTTTTTTGTGTGTGTGATACATACATCCTCATGTAACAAAATGAGTCTTTTACAGATGATATGCATACTGATATCAGCTCTCTCTCTTTATTTCTCTGTCTTGCAGTTGTCTATGAAAGAAGCTGGAGATGGGCTCCATGCTCAGATGAATTCAATGATGGGAGCCCTTCAGGAACTCAAGCTCCTTCAGGTCCAGACAGCACTAGAAAACCTTGATATTTCGGGGCGGCCCATTAACCGAGGAATGCCCCATTCTGCTTCCACTGGTGCGGCTGAACCGTCAGCTGCAGCAGCATCAGCTTCAGGAAAGGATCACGTCTGTTGTATCAGACAAACCATGCCCGAACAGCCCAGTCAGAGTCCCATGCCAAGTCCAAGGCAGTCTTTGGAAAGCAGAAACTCAACTAGTCCATCAGAAAACAGAAGCAGCTTGGAAACCTCATCCTCCTCGGCATCCAGTCTAAAGAGTGAGAGTGAAAGAAGCGAAAGAAGTGCACGAAGCGCAAGAAATGCAAGAAATGCAAGAAGCGAAAATGACCTTGAGTCTATTCCAAGGAGGTGGTCAGGATATACTGCCCCTCAGGTTGATTTCTGTGGACCAGTTGTGGGAAATCCTCCACCAGAGCCATACCCTAGCTATCCTCAGGCTCCCCATCGTGCACAGGTAGTGGACCTGCCTGGAATCCTCTACAGTCTCTCAAGAGAGGGTCCTTCCTTAGATAGCGATTACTCCCAAGACAGCACAGACGACGCCAGTGACTGGACTTCTTCCCTCATGAGCCGCTCCCGCAACCGTCAACCCTTAGTTCTGGGCGACAATGTATTCGCAGACCTTGTAGGCAATTGGCTGGACCTGCCCGAGGTGGAGAGGGAGGAAGGAGAAGAAGAGGAAAGGGCGAAGAGAAGAGAGGAGAGGATGGATGGAGGGCCAGAAAGACCAGACACCCCAGCTCACCCTCTACGCCTCAGCCGCTCACAGGAGATCTGCAAAAAGTTCTCGTTCACCACAAACATCTTCAAGAAGTTCTTGCGAAGTGTCCGGCCCGACCGAGACAAGCTGCTCAAAGAGAGGCCTGGCTGGATGGCTCCTGAACTTCCAGAGGGTGATCTCTTTAAAAGGCCGAAGAAAGTGCTTCCTAAAAGTTCAAAAGGCAGCTTTTACCTGCCATTCTGGGCGAGCGGACAGCAGAGCAAAAGTAGCACATGTATGCATCTTCCAGAGACAGAGAGGAACCACCACCACCAACACTTCCACCAGTTTTACCAGCAGCCATTTGCAGGGATTTATTTAGACAGACGGCAGCCAGAGCCTGGTCTGGAGAAAATGCAGCCCTTGTTTGACTACAACACAGCTGTGTGGGTCTGACAGTGAGTCTCTGGCCAACAGACTGCCAGTGATGCCAGATTGAGTGTGTGACAGGTGCTGTAGGATTTTGGCTGTGATAGAGGAGGGCGAATGAATGAGAGGCTTGGACACAGTTAACTTCCAAAAAAAAAAAAGAAACTGCTAAATTCACACCCACATCATGTTTCTCCTGCGACTGAGATATTATCAGGGCAACATTTTGTCTGACAATCCAGAAACCTAGACCTCGTTTGATGTGTCCGTGTGAGTGTGTGCTGCAAAGTTTCTGAGAAAGAATGAGACTTTTTTAAGGGTTAATGGTGCAAACCTTTGTATTATTCAAACTTCTTCACATGTGTGCATGTAAGACTGGATGTTGTTGTTGTCCTAAAAGACGGTACTTTGAAAAAGACACCACTGTCAGAATGTCACCATCGATTCAAATCTTTCTAGTGCAGACTTTTTCCACTAATGTTCAACAGGACATGCTCTAATGTATTTCACTTATTTGCATTTATAAATAGCAACACCAACTGTTGAATTGCATGGTTACTCTTTTTATAAGTGATGCTACAAACAGCTGTTACTGAACGCACTGCCACTAAACAGTCCTCAGCTTCCTTTATATTTCCAAAAGGCTGTAACAAAACTCGTGTCTAAATGAACTTGTTTTCTTCACCTTGCTCAGGGAGCGAATGCCACACAGGAGAAAGCACTGCCACATTAAAAAAAAGGGGGGGGGGCTCCAATATATTTTATGGTTTTTATCTTGCTTAAGATGCATAACAGCAATACGGTGCATGACTAGTTCAAAGTTTGCACATTAAATTTTGAGATCTCTCCCTCATAATCAGCAATGCTGTGCTTGCTGTCATGTTGGAAGCACTCACTTTTCTACTCTGTTACGTAGACATGGCAAATGTTGAGTCAACTGAAAGTCCTCGTGGGCTGCTACACAGAGGGAGGAGGGGGTAAAGATGGCACAGCCAACCCCAAGTACTGACTAACTGACAGCCATCTGGTACTCAGACATTATGTAAAGCTTGTTTGTCATAAGCCTAAAGATGCAAAATGGGCTTGTTTAACCCCAGAGCTCTGTGAACTAACTGATGACTGTGTTACATACTGTATATATGCAGGTGAATACATTACAGGGCTGTAACTGATATAGGACTCATAATCTGTGAGCGGCGGGACAAACTGAAACAGGCTTAATGTACAGAACATTGTACATATTTGTCATCAACAGCAGCAATAAGACTCATTTACTGTAATATCCCATCGCATGATTTTCATTATTCTGCACAGAGAAAAGTCACAATAACAGCAGATAATGTAAACTTTGCTATAGCTCTTGTACTTAAACTACAAAGTGATAAGTTCTTCTTTGATCGACCGTATTTACTCTCCTGTATCATACAAACAGTTTCAGCATTTTTCATTTAAAGCAAGTTCAAATCAAACTACAGCTTTCTTCACAAATTCCCTCAGGGTCACAGAAGACACTGCCCACTCTTGATTTGTTGTTTTTATTAAGGGACCACTGATATGCAAGGACAATCTGATATTTTTTAACTTATTATTAATGAAAAAAAAAACCTTTTCACTCAGTTTTTAACATGATACCAGACCAAGAATCATACCCAGCAGGGATTAGGCCTCAGAGGTCTTTTGAGTGTCTCAGCCAGTCGATCCATATGGTGCTGTCTCTGTCTCAGTAATCAGGTCAATACATTTACTGCACAGTCAGAGGGTCCAACGCACACAGACGGTTTCTTCTGAGACAGTCGTGCCATGGAGTGCAGTCTGAGATGTCGTATCACATAGTATATGTATGTAAATGTAACATTTATTTCTTCCTATTAAAGCTGTCTACTGAGTGTGATTCTCAGCACTGTTGTTAATATTTTTCCATCAAGGTTCTGCGAACCTTCAGTGGTGATCATGTGTAACGTGCACTGTAAAACTGTCGCTGACTCTTTGTAAATTAAATCTGTTTTCAGAAAGAAGAAATGCTGCTGTGTCTCTACTTTTGTGCATTAATGTTTTTCTTTATTTAGTGATGCAAACAAAATATCATTACCGTCCATGTAAGTATTTTCTAAACAGAGAAATAAAAACTAATTCATCATGACATCATGTTTAAAGCGGTTAATGTCAGGGTTTATAGCAGGAAGAGGAGCCAAGTGCAAGGACTCACATGGCAGGCCTGTAATTCATAGAAGTTTGTCAAGGTCCAAATCATAAGGCAAACAGCAGAATCCAACTTTTTAACTAAGAAAGGGTAAACAAGGCTAGGCTAAAAAACTCTCTGTTCAAGAATACTAATCAACTGAGGTTTGAAATACACAGCAGGTAACAAGGAAAGTGAAGACACTTTGGAAACTAGATATTAGATACTGAAACTAATAAAGGTAATGACTCACAAGTAAAACTAAATGCACAACAAGAAAAAAATGACCACTAAAATGAAACAGGAAGGAAACAGACATAAGAACAAGATAGAAGGAAAAATGGGGGAGGAAGGATAAACTGAAACTCAGGCAATTAAACATAAAGTACAACTAAAAGTGAGAATATATATATATACAGAGAGAGAGAAACCAACCAGGAAATTTCTGCTACATAAAAGAATGCAAACGAGAAAAACACCGTACTGTAAACACTGGAACCCAAAGTTGAGTAGAAATAAAGAAAAACTAAGGACTATGAAATCTATCCCAGAACCCAAATATGAATCAGAAACTCAAAGCTCATGTGCAGAACCCAGGGTCCATGAAAATTAACTTAAATTAACCACCTGCACAATATTACACTGGTTTCCCTCCCAGCACCAAAACAGCTGTGGCGTGAACGGGTTTGGGTTGGTTTCATATAGTGTTCTATAACATTACCTTATAGAACCCCTAAATAAGTTTCATATTAAAATGATGTTTCAAAATGTTCATATTAAAATAAAAGGTTTGCATTTTTTATATTACTTTACATGTTCATCTCAAATCCAGGCCCCTGCAATAGCCTTTTGACATGTGGGTCACCTGCTGAACCAAGTGAGCTCTACATGCATCCATTTTAATCCTGGTTATCACTACCTTTAAAACACGTGTTCTTATTTTTGTTGATTTCTGATGTAGAAAAGAAAATGTTCAAACCCTAGCATCAACCTCTGGCTCTCAGTAAGAGCTGTTTAATCTGGTTTTACTTCTTCATTCATGCCCAATTAATGCAAGTAAGGAAATCCCAGAAAGTCAATTATGTTCAGGCTGAAAAAAAAAAAAGTGCAACTCATTGTCATTGTGCACACAAGGCACACAACGAAATGAGGGTTTCAGATCACTCATCCAGAGACAAGCATCTGCGGTCATGCAGCCAGAGACCGGCGCTACCGAAGACTGAGACTGAAGAAATCATTTGGATGTTTCTCCGACTGGAAATGCTACATCCAGATGAACAGAATCAATTTCCTGGGATTTGGTTTTACCGTGCTCTACATCCTCACTACAGTAAAATGGTCCTGCGTGACTAACAGGTTCAGTGAGGGCAAAAATCAGCAAGTCAGTTCCAGCCAGAGCATCAACTGTGCTCCAAACTGATTCTAAATCTGTACCACAATTCCAGCAGTGTGTTCAATAAATAAACAAAATCAACATGAACTCTGCTGCTCTGCACTTCGTGACACTCAATCCTTGAGATGCTTTTTACGAGACGCACATCATACTGCATCAATCAGTTCATCGTTCTGTCCCCAAGCACTCTGTCCAAGAAAAGAAAAAGCAATCCTTGCTGCAATGGTCCTGGGCTTTTTATGAAACAGCTCCTATTTATAGAGCAGAGTGTAACTCTCTTACATGATATTCTGTGGCTGAACACTTTTCTGTTGTTTCAAGTCAAACGAATGAGAATTTCTGCAAATTTTTCTACTTTGTCTCACACATTTGTCTCGTAAATTTGCTGCTGTAATGAAACCGAAATGGCAAAATTGTGACTACTTACAACTTCTTTGTCACACTTTTACCTTTTTGCATGCTTAATTTTGAACGCTCAACTGGTTGAAACTTGCGATGTGAAGAAATCAGCATTGGTTGTCGGCATGTTTGCCAATTTCGTTGTTAATTTCGTGATGCAATTTTCAAAATGAACCCTTGCTTTAGTTTAAATCAATATTTAGCACTAATAAAAAAACATTATTTATCCTCTGATAAACTCTGATGCTCCACTTCTAGCACATCTTCCAAAAACACATCAGAACATTACACAACACTCTATAAGAAGGTCAGTGAACATTATAAACTTTAAAAAAATTTAAAAGGACATCAGGTACATTTGAAATAATAAGAATAATCTCTGTGTGTTAGTGTGCGCACTCATGCATGTGCTCATACAACAGCTGCAGATGTGGTTCTTTTCTTCCTTGGGGATTCCAGCAGTGGACACTTACTATCTGACCACCTCCTCCTCCTTCCCCTCCTCCTTGCCAACCCCCCACTCACCCATTCCCCTCTTATTTCTGGTCCCAGATAGTCAGCTGTCATTCTCTCACGGCCTCACAACACAACTTCTCTAAATCTGGGGCACACCATGCCTGGGCGCAGCACAGTTGTAACATTACAAGTCAGAGAGCAGCGCTTAGATTCATAAGAAGCCTGAGCACAAAGACGGGGTCATGTTACGACTCAACAGTCAACTGTGACTTAATGCCTCAATATAATGGCATGCATGATGATCATATACAGAGATCAGTGGATCATTTTATGAGTGGGGGAGGTGAATTGGGAACACAGTGTAAAGTATGAACTTTTGTGTGTGCATGCTTGTTTCTGTAACCTCTCTGCATCCTAGTGCAGGCTAATTTCCTGCTGAGCACTTGTCTTTCAATAACCCCTCAGCTGTGCAACCCCACAGCTCTACCTCGACCCTCAGGAATGCGCTCACATTTCACTTTTTATAATCGTCAGCGACTAAAAGTTCAGAATCGTCACTCAGAGCAGATATCTGCAGGTTCCCACAAGAAACGTGAGACTTCTTTATATACACAGTCACACATGCTGAAGCTAGTAAAACCCGTGGTCATTTGTAGTAGCACATAAACACCCCGCACTTTTGGAAATGAAAGACTTCATCTTAAAGCCACAAAGCAGAGCCAGATTTGGCAGAGAGATAAATGCAAGGGTTAAATCTAGGGCGAATTATTTGGGATTTAGCATCTGGCCGCTTTGCACTGCAACGCTCATAGCTGAAGATAAGTCTTGCTCTCTCTTAGTCTGCTAATGCATGCAAAGTGGAACTTCACAGGCATGAAATGATGTTGCATTAAACATTATTAACCTTGGCTTGTACTGTGAAAGAGGAACCAAAATGCATTCATAACACTTCATAACACTTCAGAAGGTCTAACACTCTTTTAATGTGCAAATGAGCACATGCTTACATTTCTCTCTTTATTTTTTATGTGCATATTTAAAGAAGTTCAAGTATATACATATCAAGTTATTGTTAAGAATACAGGATCATTAAGTAAGTTACATATTGGGACAAGTATAGATAAAATCAAGATTTTAATTTTAAAGCAATTTAAAATCCAGAAATGGTGCCAGTTTGTCTGTGAATGAGGCTCTACAAACTTTTTAGAAGTATTATTGACACATATATGTGTCACAATTGTGAAACACATTTACATGAAACACTAAAAAATCAGCCCAAAATTATAAGTGTTAATAGCAGAAGTTGTAAAGAAGTATTTACCATGCTTCCGTTTGAAATTTTTGTAATTTCTCAAACAAAAATGCCAAAACTTTGCTGGTTCCAGCTTCAAGTGTGAGAACCAGAGCCTCATATATGAGAGCAAAATGTATGTCTGGGTCTTTTAGTTGAATAAAACAAGCTGTTTAGATACATAATCATATACTCTCATATCTCACCAGATGTAAAATATATATATATTGATAATAAAAAGTAATTGTAGCTCTAACTTAAAAGGTCTTAATGAATTTTGCTGCCTTTTAATGTGGAATAAGTGGAGATTTTTTTGCTAAGATGCATTGCTGGGATATGCAAATATTGGAATTATTGTTCAGCCCTCTAATTTTATGGTGAGCACAGACATAATTTTAGGTGTTAGTAGAGGTAGTACCATTAATCGACTGAACGGTTTTCTGCACACATTTACTCTCACCTACCTGAGTCACTAAAGCTGGAAAAGTTAGAGAACTTAGGTAAATGATGCCAGCACTGCTAAATATTTAAACCTGACATGCAGAATTGGGAGGTGTAGGTGCTCTAACAGGTGAACCTAATGCATAGGAATGTTTCCCTGCTTTGAGCTTCCTAATGACTGCCAGTCTTTTCCGATTCTCAGGAATTCAAGTGTACAAATGTAGTCTGATGTTGCTCTAGCTCTACCACACATTGGCAGATGTGCCGTCACGGCTGTTGTTTCAGGGCTCTCGACTCTGACTCCTGCTGTGCTCTGAACATGTAATCTACTTGGGGGGTCAACCAAGACACACTTACGGTTTCATCCTGCTCCTCAATATGCATCTGGATTTGTTCCAGAAAGCATCACCTTGGGTTACTTCCTGACATTTTAGATGAAAATAATATGGGGAGAGAATTAAAAAACATCAGATTAACCAAAAATATAAAACAATCATGAGTTGCTGGCCTACTTGCTGGGTCCTATTTATCAATTTATGCATGACGTCTTTTTTCAGGTATAATTAAAAATACAAATTTGGAAAATTCTGACTGTTGTGAAATACTGTGAATACTGCGTTAAAAAGTACAGCTGTAGAAAACATAGGATGCTTGTCATGCACATCAAAATATTAGATTAAGGCCATTTTTAATTATGTAGCACTGAAACTATGAAATTGCTTTAATTTGGGATGTGGACAAAACCAAATTTAAGATTTTCAAACTTATATTTAATTACCCATAAACTGATGGGCAACAAATTCAATTAAAACGAAAGAAGGAAGGAAACTGAGCTCTTGATCCTCACAAGGAGGATCTTCTTTCCCCTTAAAGTTACACTACAAATCAGTCCATGATGTCATGGGAGGAGGGGGGTGTCACTGAACTGTTTGATAAGCATGAAAATAATATGAATTATTAGTCACCAGATCTTTTATTAACTGGTTATTCTAAACTGTCCCTATGTGTTAACCCTGCAGTAGACTGGTGACCTGTCCAGGGTGTGCCCTGGCTCTTGTCCTGACAGCTGAGTTAGGCTGCAGTCAACATGTGACCCCTCAATTAAGGATGGATGCCGTTCTTCCCTCCAGCGAAGTCCCAGAGAATCAGTGCCGAGGTGTACTGAAGCCGATGGGGTGTGGTGGCTATACACTTTGTTGTTTTTTTTTTCCTTTATAACAACAAGGTTTTACACATTTTTCCCTAAAATGAAGCCGAAGCTATCCAAGAGGCACATAAAGTTGAGACTGAAGTTTGCGAGAGAAGTTGGAAAAACATTTTCATGTTTTTAACTGTTTTGATTCTTTTTGAAGACACTGAACAGAATAATGGAGAAATGTAACATTTCATTATTATTGCTCGTTGTGGTCCATCAGTAATGTAATAAACAACAAGTGATACAATGTGTAACCAAAGCTGACTGAGCTGCGGTCTAACTTTGCCAGGATAATCTAGCAAGAAGCAAATCTCCAGAATCCTATTTTCCTAACTGAATAAAGGTTAAATAAATAGGACTTGTAATATTAATGGGTTAAAATTAATAGGAATAATATGCAAACTACTAATCAGAGAGATGATCGGCTTTGCTTGCAACACTAATAAACCCACACCTACCATCCATCTTTACATCAGCCCCAATAAAAACACAAGAAAGGACTCTGATTAGTTGCTTCAGTTTGTTCTGTCAACAGAAGCAGCATGAAACCTGCTGCTTCCCACACCAGCAGCATCACAACATATCATTAGGAGCACTTTCCATTCACTGCTTCTCACTGACAATTTAGGAGATCATCTCTTTGCTGCAGCCTTGAATCTGAGTGCCTGCAGAGTCGCAGCGTGGAGCTTTGTTCCCCTTTTATAGGGCAGATCTTTCATCATCATTACACAGGAGCTGGTTTCCTCGTGCCAGTCATGCCGGTCCCTCCACAGTCAGAGGGAATGGCTCCTCCACCACCAATAAAACCACCACGCTCTCAGATTAAAGGTGGCCCCTGCTAATGGCTCAGCGGCCTCCGTTTAAACTTCACCACCCTCTTAACAATAAAAGCATCAATTTTCATGAAGCCCTTCCAGTTCTCTTAAACCCTTCAAACAGTGAATAATTGAGCCTTGTACTTAGCCGGTCTTATCTCTGCAGGGTGTTGCTCTCATGGAGTGGCTGTTTGCACTCATACTTGTTTAACACCAATAGACTGCACACACAGACGGGCATGCCCGCTTCCACCTTCCTCCACCCTTTGCTCTATTAATTTCCCCTCTATTTCTGTCATTCTTGCACACAAACACACATACACACAGACACACACACATCCCCCCCAGGGAGTCCTGCTTTCATTAAGTCATACACTGCAAACCAATGGGGGCTCTTCATCATCATTAATACAGATTAAACACAAATCTCCAGTTTTGACACACACCCACAGCATTATCTAACACCGCTTCCCGTTACTTAACCAGCAGCGGCCATTTTGTATTTCTTTTATTAGGACTCCTTTTTTAAATGCAAGTCATTGTAAGACATTCTTTTCCAACCATTTGCTCTGAAGCTTTATCTTCATTATACGACATTTGAAACAGTCTCCAAACTCCACTCACCCTACCGCCCCGGCCGTCTCTTCACATTTTCCTCCATGTCTCAATCACTGCCAGAAGATATTTTTCAGCATATAGTCTATGAGGGAATACAGTTGCTCCATTTCCAGGAGAAAGGTGAGCATTGCAAGAAGAACAGAAAGCCCTTTCTTCTTGAGGGTATCAATTGCTACAAACTGCTGTATGGATATGATGTTAGTTTGTAGGGTTGGTGTATATTTTCCACAGGCGACACGGCAGACAAATATGAACAATCAGAGGAAGGTTTATTGAGACACAGCTACCTAAGTTCAGCAGTGAGATGCAACATCTCAGCCTTGGAGAAGACAAATATGAACTTCAGGGTCAAGAGGAATTTATTATCATTCCCTTCATATGCAGTGCTCATAAAGTATAGACGAATCTGTGCTACAGTTCACTAAAAGAAGGATTTTGTTCATAAAAGTGGAAAAGATGGGAAGGGTACAGAGAAAAATATTAATACTTGAGTGTTTCTCTTTTT
The DNA here is from genome assembly GCA_015106715.1 of Bujurquina vittata. NCBI lineage: Eukaryota > Metazoa > Chordata > Actinopteri > Cichliformes > Cichlidae > Bujurquina > Bujurquina vittata. Next base: position 20,722 of record VUQK01027778.1, on the reverse strand, counting down.
TATGCTTTACACATCTACTGTAGAAAATTACACATTTGACCTCACTACATGTTTCTTCAGAGACTCATGTTTTAGGATTCTGGATTATATTTAATACTTATTAAACCAGGAGCTCCCAATCCTTAAGTGTTGAAGGAATTAAAAAAAACTCAGTGTATTCTTTTAGGTTTTGTGTGTTCTAATCAAACCAGGAAAAGACAACAAGACAGGAAATAAGGAGTCCTTTTTTCAATGCAATAAAGTCATTTTCAAACTGTTTTGAAGCAGAGTACGAGGACTGACACTAAGTCAGGTTTTTCATGGTTAGAATGCGCCAGTGTTCGTTACATCATGTACAAAACAAAATGTGAGAAACAGAAAATATCACTGCTGGGCACCCAGATGACCTCAGAGTCTCTTTTTCTATTATAGTTTCATCTCCGTACAGAGCCACCGATGGCACCAACCTTGGATCTGCATTTTATCAAACACCATGTGAACAAAGTTCTTAAAGACAGAAATGTAGGGTAAAGATTACAAAATATAAAGCCATTTAAAAATGATTTCCTTCAGCGTGTAGCAAAAAAAAGGATCTAGCAGTCTACGTCAGTTTCACAAAGGAGCCATTCCCCTCTAAACTTCTAACATGATCACATCAGTTTGAGGTCCACAGTTTGTGTTCACACAAAAAAGCCGAGGATCTGAGAATCATGAAAAAATAGGAAAAGTCGCAGGATTGTAACAACCGCTCATCTTGTGACCATTTGGACGGTTGTCACGGTTAGGCAGTGTGGCTGGCAGGGGAGGACCCAAATGCAGGACGCGTGAGACGGAGCTGACTTTTAGCAGCTTTAATGCTGAAACTTCTTTTAAGTGTCCAAAAATACAAAGCACAAAATGAAGACGAGGCACAGGTGGACAAAATGACACTAACGGCACGACGGAAACTAAACACAAAGCGCACAGGACAAGGAGCTGCCAAAATAAAACAGGAAGTGAATAGGATAAAACGGAAACCTAAACACAACACTCGGGAAAACAACAGGAAGCGCAACTAAACACAAAACAGGGGACAAGGGGCCAAAGACACGGGGAGACAGACACACTGAGGAAAACAGAACGAAATACATGAACTAAAACCAAAGACTGAATACAAAAACTACAACAAACTGAGAATCTAAACTGTAAGAAAAACTAAGAAACACAGCAACAAGAATAGAGCCAAAACAGAACCGCACAGTTAAAAACACAAAACACTGGGCCAACAGCCCAGGATCATGACAGTATTAATACTTAGTCATCAAAGTTCATCTGTTACTGTGAAAGTAAATGAGCTGCTAGTTTTGACTACTGACAGGTTTCAAACAAAATGTAGCCCATCCAGTTCCTTTGAGTGTCTTCTAATACAGCTAAACACTGAACAAAGCGGGGGGCAGTCAGTTGGGGCTACCACACCTTAAACCATACCATGCATTATTGTTTTTTTGTTTTGGTTTGGTTATTTGCAGTCAAAATGAGGCCATAATTCAATAACTAGCCATCAACCTCTACCTAAGAAGACTCAAAACTAAAAAATGAATAAAGTGAGAAGGGTCAGAGGTCATTTTGTCACACTCCTTAGCAAATGAACTTCTTTTTGCAGCCAGAGGAGTTGTCCCTAACTGCAGCTTAATGAAACTTCAGCCCGTGGCTTGTTTATGGCTACAGTTCTCCTACAATGGACGCTCAGCAATTACAGAAATTTTGTTGCATCATGTTGCAAATGCTGGTGATGTCCTTCTACACAGAACTGTACCTGCCAGACTGCCATACACATTTATCCTTGAACATCAAAGTACTTCATGCACTTCATGGACTAAATGTTACATGTGAACACAATTTACACCCAACAGAGCTGAACGAGGAAAGCATCGTTCTTCTCAGGGCTTATCTGTTGCCTCCCGTCGTCTCTTCCTCGCACAGCATGTGGCCTTAAAGGAAGGCACCCTCTACCCAATTCTGTCTGGTATCGCAACCACAGCCTACTCCCTGCGATGTGTGGCCCACAAAATCTAAACTCCTCATCATCATACTGGAATGTTGGTTCTGCATCAGTGAATCTCCACACAGAGAGGGATGTTGAATGAAGAGACAGGAGACAGAGAAAGGAGGATGTTCTGAGTGGATGTTTTTCTATACTTTTTTTCAAGTCATAGGAAAGCTATACGGGCATGCACAGTGTGGGCAGCAGACAAGAGAAGCAGAGTGCAATTTTGTTATTTCAGGAGGGCATGATTTTACAGAGGTGTGGTTCAGTATAAGTCTCCATATTTAGTCTGTTTCTTTCCATTAATGTGACTCAGCACTCTGAGTCTCTGTGACCCAGATTGCAACCTTTTGTATCGGGTTTATTCATGCTCTCTGGCCTCTAGTGGAGTTGCTGGGTTAATAATTGATGGAAGAGGAAGAAAGAATTATAGTTTTAAAATTTCAACTCTTACCTGGATAAATAACGAAACGGTGGCCTGATTTTACCAGCATCCTCAGAACAATTTCCTTCTCTTCTCCCCCTTTCAGTGTCCTTTTCCTGCTCTTAAGCCCTGCAGCTGACCCATTTCCTCAACTCATTTCCTTTACCATTCTTTCACCTACTCCCCTCTTACATTTCATCTTCTTTTTCTCCCCCCCCCCCCTTTTTTTTTTTTTTTTCTTTCTTTTTACTCTGTTTTCTTCCTCTTTTTCTCCTTTTTTCTTCTTCTTTC
>VUQK01027778.1:0-17982 GCA_015106715.1 Bujurquina vittata | reverse complement strand
CCTTTCCTTTTCCCTTCTTTCCCCTCCCCCCCCCTTTCCTTTTCCTTTTCTTTTTCCCCCCCCCCCCCCTTTTTTTTTTTACTCATCTCTGTCTCCTTTGGCTGTGTGGCTGTTTCTCATCTTTGTTCTCTTCCTCTCTGACACACCATTGTGCTCGCTAACACAGTTGCCTCAAGTCAAAAACAAAACACGCAAAATGTCTCCGCAGCAGCCTGATGAACACCGATAGTCACAGTTGAAATGTCACGGGCAGCCTGCTGCGGCTATCTCGCAGCAGATCTATTCTTTCACACTTGATGCTGAATGAAAAATAAAATTTCATTTAGAGTATTGGCTCTGCTGCACAGTGAAGTGCGAGCACTGCAGCGTCAAGGTCTGGGTCTGTTACATCTGCGTATTTTCATGTAAATGATGGTAAAATTAGAACTTTGAGAAAATTTGATGAAATTTCTTTTGTGTTCCCAAGAAGGCTTTGTCTGCAAATAATAATGATGAATATGTATTAGTCACATTAGATTAGAAAGTTTGGGATGCTGTCTGTCAGGGGAGCGCTATAAATAACCAAAAGACTAAATATGACAAAAACATAACTGCATTTCTCTGTTTTCTTGCACTTCAATCACTAGTAGAATAGAAATGTGCAAAATGTCCATGTCATGGGTAAATCTCTGACTAAAACCTATATTTTCATGCCTCTTATATACATAGAGTAAGAATCTAAATAATCCTTCTGACAGTGGGTGAGTGGTAGGTTAAACTCTGGGCAGGTCACCAGTAAGGCACTGATACAATTCACTAACACAAAGAGACAAACATCCATTTACTCTTGCATCCTCACCTACAGCTGATTTCACCAAATAACACAACAAGCATGTCTTTGGAGGGTGGGAGGAAACCGAAGCCCCCCTGCAGGCACAGGCAGAACATGAAGTCTGTGCAAGACCTGGAGGTTCTGTAGGTGGAACCTTCGAGCTGTGAGAGTTACCCATTAAGACCCTCTATTCTAAAGATTACATTTATTTATTAATCTGTATTTAATTGTATTGTCCAACTTTTCTAAGTGTTCATTTGAAAACTTTTTAATATGCAGGGTTAAACTTGGTAGCAAAATCATTTCTGCTATTCCAGGAAACATGCAGGTGTACATTTGATATCACAGGGAGTGTATGCAGATACCTGCACTGAGGCATCTGCATACAGTCCCTGTTAGGACGGGCAAAGAGAAAAGTAAAGTTGGAGGTTATTTTTGACGATGATGATGATGATGATGATGATGATGATGATGATGATGATGATGGCATTTCTGGGACTGTTCAAATGCTATCAGTTAAGGTAAGGCTGGTAGCCTGCAGGTCTGAGGGATAGCTGCAGGGAAAATGAGAGAGGAAGTGTGGCACTGGTTGTAAATAGAGAAATGCCTCAGGTAAAGAGAGGAAGTAGTCTATATGACATTATGTGGGACATCTACAGCTGGCCTATTGGGATTTCTCTAGATGCATACTCTTGCTTAAGTTAATAATGAAATAATGAAATGCATAATAACTGGCCAACTCTCAGCTAGGATGGATTGTAGGTTGCAGTCTCATGTAGGGTGATTGTAAACTCTCTATACTTTACAGTATATCATCTGGGATACTTTCAGGCAGATAACGCATTGCTAACATGACCATCGTGTTATCAGTGTCATGGGGTAAGAAGCATCTTAAACTTCAGATAATATTTTTCCTTAAAATTAAACACTGGGTTATTTTCTCTCCTGCGACCCTGAACAGGACAAGCGGAGGAAAATGGATGGGTGGTTATTTTCTCTTGAAGCCTGCTTTTTAAATGAGAAGCACAGCTGTGGTCAGAAGTTTACATCATCTTGGGCATGAATGTCTCGGTATTTGGGGAGTTTTAATGATTTCTTTCAACTGTTCTTTTCCCGGGGTGGAATGCTGGTACAGGATACATATTTAATGACTTAAAATAACAAGAACTGGGAGCACAAGTTTGAATTTACTTTGGATTTTATCTAAACTTACCATGACATTTACACCCATGACGAGTCTCTGTAAACTTTTGACTACAACTGTGTATACTGTAAGCAGAAGCAAAGGTGACCAAAGACTGGAAGCATATCTGCCCTTTATTTCAATCTGAATATGAGGAGGGAGAGGAAGAGGAGGAGGAGGAGGAGGTGGATGACAGGATGAGATGAGACATTCACTACTACCCCTGAGGAGGAACAGCAGTACATGCTGAAGCCTGATGAGAAGTGAGTGCAGAGAATGTGAGTGTGTCACTGTACGTGTGTGTGTGTGTGTGCGTGCGTGTGTGTATGTGTGTGTGTGTGTGTGTGTGTGTGCGTGCGTGTGTGTGTGTGTGTGTGTGTGTGTGTGGGTATGCAGCATGTGTGCAGAGAAGAGGGTAATGAATGACCCTCAGCTTACCTCAGCTTTTCCCAGCTCTGTGATCAACTTCCCCACATACTTCCCAAATTAAACATATGGCTTTTAACTTTAACCCTTGTGGAGCAGCTCAGCACAGCGCGACACAGTCCTGCCCAGAGCCGGTGCAGCTGTTGTGGCCTGGTGATTAGAGGGCACTTCGATTTTATCCAGAGCATACACAGAGTGGTGAAGCTAAGGCTAAAGTTAGAGGAGGATACAGCTGGCGACGACCCCCAAAATATCCCCGGAGATTCATGGGGACCCTCCCTGAATAGTGGAGCTGCATCTTCACACATGAAAGAGAAACAGAGAAACCTTTAAATGTATGATTTTCAAGCAAGAGTTTCCTTTTTTGGGTTTTTCTGATGCTGAATAGATAAACAATTAATAATAATAGTGAGTTCATCCTGCATAAGAAAAACAAGAGTGTGACCAGTGTTATGGTAGGGTCTTTATCTTACAATATAAAGCCCCTTGAGGCGACTCTTTGTTGTGATTTGGCCCTACATAAATAAAATTGAAATGAATTTTAATGAGCACATCATTATGAGATGGCCTTAAAGAAAAAGATACCAGACATAAACATTCACTACTGATGTTAAATTGGTCACACAGGATCATGTTGCCCAAAAGTGGTTTCAATCAAACAGTTTTGTGATGCACAGACTGATCATTTGCTTATCTATGCATTTATTTATGCACAGCAATAAATTGTCCAATATTTCAGTGTTTATTCAATGTGACTGTTTTGAGTGAGCTCCTTTGGTGAATCGTACTGATGTGTAAATGTACAGGTCAATGTACATTGTACATTGTGTCAAAGTTTTGGTCTCCACAGTAGTTGAAGTCTGTCTTCAAACCCCCTGATGACTTATAAAACTACTTGCACTTCAAAGTAAATGCTACAGACAACCCATATAAACATCTTTAATTGAAGCCAGCTTTATTCTTGTCTTTAAAATCACAATTTGTCAGAGAAGTTGTACAACTTGTTCAGCTGTACCAAGTTGCACATGAATTTTTGATGCACTTAATTACCCAGAAATCATGTAACATGACATCAGCTACAAATGCAATCCCCTGGGAAGCACTTGAAACAGGAGAAATGTGGCTCAGTAAATCATTGGAATAATTTTATCACTTCCTGTGGACGATTTCCTGCCAATTGTCTCACCCAACATCAACATCTTGTTTCAGACAGCAGGGAAAGGCTGTCGTGTCTCAGAATGACAGGAACAAGAAGTCCCTTATTTCAAAACTGAGGACAAAAAATCTGTACAGCCTTATTTTTGCATCATGATGTGTGTTTGTGGTGTTGCTGGGTATCTTACAAAGACTATTTGTGTCACGCTTTAGAGAGAGGGGAAAAAAAGGTTCCCTGGGGAAACTTCCACTTCTTCCATCTGGTCCTTCATCTCCTCATCCTTCATCCTGAAAGTTCAGCAAAGCAGCAGCCATTAAACTTTTAGCATCAGACTTTTACTATTTTCTCAGTGCAACAAAATCCCTTTCCCTCTTCACATGAATATGCAAGAAGGCTTTCGTTTCTTGAGCAATATGAAGGCAGACCGGGGCACGATTACACTAGCGGCTGAGAGCTGCTGTTGTGTAGCCTTACATCACATCATCTCCTGGTGCAGAAAGGCACATCGCTGGAACACTAACCCATTAGGCTACAATCTCAGCTGGGTTTTTTCTGTGTCATGGCTTCCTTTTCTGTGTCATCGCAGCTGAAATGCATGTGGCTGTCCCCGAATGGGGGAGTCTCTCGACTTGCACCCAGAGATATTCATTTATGTGTCACGGCTGTAGCTGCTGGACATAACAGAAGTCTAACACCCTGCGATGGTGACAGGATTTTCCAAACAGCTCGTCTAAGTAGGTGACCCACTGACTGATGATGAACTTTGCTATATTTATATTCCATAGCCTTTTGTTAATGTTTTTATAACATAATCTCACAAACAGATACCTCTAAAAATATAAAATTTAAGATAAATGTAGCTCTAATGTTGCCCTACATGTCTGAATCTATTTCTGTGCATTTAAATAGTTAATCCACATTGCTGACATCTCACTGCAGTAAGCATGTAAGACGAACAGCCATGCTAATGGCTCTGTGAGGTTGTCAGCAGGTTTGCCATGTCTGCGGTTTCTCCAAAGTGTTACAGGAGTTGAATTTTTTTTGTTGGGCAGGAACATGAAAATTAAATGAATGTCTATAAATAAAAATCCACATATTATGAGAGGAGTCACATGGAGATGACCCCTCCTACTTCCCATCTTCTCCTCACCCTTCCTCACTACACTAGTTTTGTGTAGGAGGTGGGCCGAGTGGTAGCGATGCGTCCAAACAGGAGGAACACCTGAAGGGACTTCACCTAGACCTATAAGAGGGATGGATGTGCTCTCTTCTCCACAACAGGCAGGTATGCAAGCTTGTTTCCAGCACTGAAAAAAGACAACACATTTTTCCAACCATAAGTCAGAATTTCAGGTTCTTATCCCAATTTTAGGTTAGATATCTCAAAATTTGAATAGAAAACTGGTAATAACTATTAACTGAAGCACCTATTCATGGTTATTTGATCATTTGGCAAACTTAAAATGTGACCTGTTGATATAAGAAGATGTAAAGAAAAGAGACAACCAGTTATAGGAATTTATCCTAAAGAATCATTGAAATCGTTTTTATTAGGTGGGTTTAGGAAAAAAGAAGGAAGGGGGTGGATGAGGGACCAACATCAGCAAAGGCCCTTACCTGGATTCTGAACATGGACACAAGTTTTCTTTTTGTATGGAACTTACCAGTTATTAGGCCTCGAACTACAAATATTCTAGAATAAAAGTCGGGCATACAGTTGGGCCCGTACATTTTTCTTACACATTCAGCTCTTGCTAAGCATATCACTCCCAAAACAAGCTCAAAAATACTTTTTTGGCTTAATATAAGATTTTGAGACTTAGTTACATTGTCAGTTTCAGGCAATGAATATGTGATTATGAATTATTAGCATTTTTATACATACTGTAGTCCATCATTTTCAGAGGTTCAAAGGTTATTTTACAAAATAACATTACTTTAAATGCAAGAGCTATTTTTAAAAATCCTTTGCAGTCAATGACTGTCTGAAGTCCAGAACCCGTGAACCTCAAATGCTTTGTTTCCTTCCTTGAGCCTTTACCGCAGCCACCCTCAACTGCTGATTGTTTTGGGGTCTCTGTCTTCAGTTTTGGCACATCCCATTTCTTTACCTTGAGAAACTTGCTGTTCAGTCAGTTTCGCAGCATTTGGCTGAATCTGAGCTGGGAGTATTCAGAATTCCTTCTGTAACTTCTATCAGCAGTCACATCATCAGTAAACAGTATGGCTGCCCTGTTCCACTGGCAGCCATACGTGCCCATGCCATAACATTGCTTCCATCATGTTTGACACATGATGTGGTATAATTCAGATCATGAGTTGTTTGACTCCATACTTTTTTCTTTCCATCTGCCCAAAGAATTGTTTTCAGACTAGTTCAGGCTCTTTTAAATGTTTTCTGGCAAAGTCTAATCAGGCCTTCCTGTTGAATGTAACCAGTGGTTTGCCACTTGTGTAACCCTCTCTATTTACATTCTTGAATGTGTCTCCTGGTTGTAGACTTTAACAATGATGTGCCTACCTCCTCATTAGTGACTTGGAAATTGTTTTTTCTTAGCAAAAAATGGAAATAGCTACAGTAAGCCACTATTTCTTTGTCTTCTGTGGCCCTGGTCAGTGCATTCATTCTTTTTAAGAGTGTATCTTTTTGTTTTTTTGGCCACTCCCAAACATTTTGCTGTCTTTCTGACACGTTGATTTTGTTTTCTCAGCACAATGATGGATTTCTTCAGTTCCATCTCCATTCAGTTCCATCTCATATGTTTCAGTGGAATGCCATGAGATGCAAGTTCAGCGCTGGGAATCAACTCCAGAGCTAGTTAATTTGCCACAGAATAAAGAGATCAGGCCTCATCCGGCCATAAAACTGTTTATCAATCAATTGTCCAATTACTTTTAATCCTCTGAAATTGGTTATAATTCCCGAACAGTTAATGCTAAAACATGTGAGTTAAAGCTGAAAGTCTAAACTTCAGTCACATCTTGATTGTTTGTTAAACTCCTCGGTGGTGTTGCAAAGAGACAAAATTACAAACGTTGCGTCATTGTCTAAATAATTATGGACCAAACTGCATATCTGGGAACAATGAATGTCTGCGATACTTTTTAACAATTCATGTAGATAAAGCAGCCCAGGCAGCTCTAGCTGGCATAACAAGAAAACAGCCAAACACATACTGTATAATTATCATGGTTGGTCAAGTGATTTATGCATTTGACATCCACAAAGTGAAAATCCTGTAGCTTATTGAATGGTGTGAAAAGCCCAGTCAATATGCTTTCTGTATAGCAGAGGATCAATATCTCCTTGACAAACATTTACCACAATCCTGTAATGAGCTCTAATGAGGGAAAAACAACAAACAAACAAAATTAAGGCCAGCTGCAAGCATAAAGTCGGGAAAGAGTCGATGAACATCACAGTGCTGTACTGTTGTGTGACTTGCTCAAAGGCACCACTGTACCATGGGAGAGCGTTACTCATTCGTACAATCCCCCAGTTATTTCCAGTTGGTACACACACGTCACAAACACACTTTTTTCTAACCTTTAGGCTTTCGCTGCCCTATTTGAACAAGAAAATGAATCAGGAAATCAGTGCTCTCGCTCGTGGCTGAATTTAATTGAATATGTGAAATTTAAAGTGCTGTGTGTTTACTTCCCACCAGATTGCGTCTACATAATCAAGTGCTCAATGCCACAAATAAACGAAGGGCAAAAAATTATAATAAATACGCTAGCAGCATTCATTTTGGCAACCGCCTTATTTTTAATCTGACCCCTTCATCAGGTCAAACTTTACAGAGATGCAGTATCTAACGTGAGAAAGCTGCATGGTGAGGTGATTTCCAGTAATACCTCAATGTCATCGAATCATGCTCTGCTGGATCTCAGTTCCTACTTTGTCCTCAGCCATAATTAACTAGTGTTAGCATGCTACAAAAAAGCAGCATGTTAGCAGTGGCACTGCAAACATGTCAGCAAATAGCTTTACTTATTTACTTATTTGTTAAATATTACATACAAGAAAATTTTCCTGTTTTTAGAGGGATAATTTATGCAGAACTCTCAGTGAGCAAAAAATAGGACCACGAGGCTACAATAAAGCACAGCAATCACATAAAAATAGCTCATGGTCATAATGGATACCACTTTTCCTAAGAAAGACCCCTCATACTCTGTACATCACTCAGGCAGGTGAGCTAAAATCAAAATATTTCAGTGTTGCATGGCCTGAGACGCTCCCAGCTGCCATATGTATGCACGCCTGTGCGAGAAAGAGAAAGTCAGAGGCAGCTTTGCTTGCCTCGTGCCTGTGGCTCTTTGTCCTTGTGAATGTGCACGCACACAAACCTACGTATGTTTGGTGTGTGTGTGTTTTCACTACATGCCCATGCCAGTGTGCATGTCAGTGGAGCCGGCCTGTCCCCAGGGGGCTCATAGTGTTACAGACTGTCCTACTGGTTTTATTAACCAGTTGTTGCTCGAGGCCACATGAAAACACAGTTCAGTGTGTTTTCAGCAGACAGAGCATCGCCGTGTCGTTGCTCTCCTGGGTTACTCTGGTTCAGATAATCTCTGAGTCCGTCTCCATAGTCAACAAAAGGATGTATTCATATTGAAATTGTGTTTTTCACATGTCAATGTCATTATAAAGAGCCTATTTCTTTGCTGGTGGGCAAGGTACATTCCCATTTCTTTAGTTGAATCTATGAAAAATGCCAAAAACAACACAGTTTGACAGGCATAAAATACACTGCTCAAAAAAATCAGAGGAACACTTTTTAATCAGAGTACAGCATCAAGTCATTTAAACTTCTGGGATATTGATCTGGTCCCTTAAGCAGCAGAGGAGGTGCTTAATCAATTTCAGCCACTTTAGTGTTAATGAATTTAACAACAGGCACACGAGAGGAGCAACAATTAGACAAAAACAAAAACAGGAATGCTTTTACGGGTGGAGGCCACTGACATTTTTCCGTCCTCATCTTTTCTGACTGCTCATTAGTTTTGCATTTGGCTAGGGTCAGTGTCACTACTGGTAGCATGAGGCCATACCTGGACCTAACAGAGGTTGCATAGGTGGTCCAGCGCCTCCTGGATGGCACATCAATACAGTTTGCTGTGTCTCCCGGGAGGATCAATATCTGTTCATTTGTGCAAGGAAGACTGGGATACGCACTGCCAGAGCCTGACAAAACGACCTCCAGCAAGCCACCGGAGTGAATGTCTCTGACCCAACAGCAGAAACAGACTTCATGAGGGTGGGCTAAAGTCTGTTTTTCATCCACTGTGCAATGCATCATGCAGCATGACAATGATCTGAAACACTCTGCCAAGGCAGTAAAGGCATACCTGGATAGAAAAAGCATGCAACAGCCTCCCCCAAGCCCCGACCTCAACATTACTAAAACTGACAGAGAACAGAACAAAATGCAGCCAACATCCAAACAAGAGCTTTGGAAGTCCTTCGAGAAGCCTGGAGAGCTCTGAAGAACACTTAAAGAAATTACAAGAAAGGTTGTCTAAGAGAGTTTGAATTAAAGGTAATACTACCAAATGAATAGTACAAACTATTTCTACCCTAAATACTGTATTTCAGTTTCTGTTTGCACATGTTTCAGTAAATCTCCACCTATTTCACATTTTCCTAGCAAAATATAAAGAATTGAGGGGTGGTGCACAGTACCGCACAGTACTGGGATGATAAATACTTTAATTTAGGTAAGCTAATGATTTTGGTTTCTAACACAGAACTCTTACTTGTGGGTGAGTATGCTATATTTTAACATTGTAGTATTGCTGCTTTAACTCTGGTAAAGTGTCTGTGTATTCATCACTATGTGCCTCACATTAGCCGGCATTTACAAAATCGGACACCTCGTCACCAAAAATGATGCCCTCCTATTGTATGATTGATAATGCTTTTGTTTATTATCCTTCAGTCACATTGTGTGTGTGTGTGCGTGTGTGTTTTTTTTAAATACCCTATTTATCATTGATAAAACTGTCTGATAGCATTTGTGGATTATATTTGAATGTGGTGGCAGATGGAGCGCTCTCATTGCTCATCATGTCTCCAGCAACACTGGAGGAGAGCGAGGCAATGGCAGCACAAGGTGCAGAGAGGACATGTGACAGTGTGTTATTAAAAAAAAACCCTGTAGCTGCTACCATCCCCCCCTCCAAGCTCCTCCGGCCTTGCTTGTCTGAATTTAATGGGGCCCGTCTTCTTCCTCGCAGCTGTGACTGAGCTGTAACACTGTAAAATGAGTGACAGACACACGCACATTGTTCCTCACCCACAGTGCTCCCTATTGTGCGTACACGCTTGCAAAAGTGTTGTGTCATTTTACCATTTTGAGCACCAAAATAATTAAGCCCCATATATGTTAATAATAATAATAGTATACTGACAGATGCAATTGTTGCTATTAACACGGTGTGCTAAACATGACAAGTCCTTTCAAAAAGTGACTGAATATATTTTTGCTGGCTGTCTGAAAAATGACTCCCATTATTCTCCAGGGAAACCAGACAAACACGCGGGCGCACACACACACACAGCACACCCAAAATGCTTGCATGTACACAAACACTCTAATAGACACATAAGTCAACTAAAACATTAATTAGACCCGCAAAAAGTCCCAAACACACTCGCATGTGCATGTAGAAGCACAGATTCACATTCATTAAACTCGATGAAAATATTCCCTTTGGTGAAGTAAAAGCAGCACAGTGGCTGTTTATTTACAAAGCAGATACTCAGACCATAAACCCAAAGCCCAGAAGCCCACAGAAAACGATGAGGGGACTGTGTACCTCTTTGTTTTTCATCCAAACCTCTTTCAAGTTCACTCAGATTAGTCTTTAATGAGGTAAATACCAAACGAAGGTAGCAACTCAGGCAAAGACTTCATTTTTTAAGAGGAATTGGATGCTGCATTGCCTCTCATCTAAACACTGAGTTTAGAGTCTGTTGGCGGTGGTGATGGTCCCAGTGGCATTTCACTGTGCTCTGATGATTTTACCAGATGACACAGTTTCAAACAGCAGTGCATCTTCAGCAGACACACGTGCGCACGCTGAAAGGAACAGAAGCATTCATATGCTTATCTGGGCCACCAAAGCCAAAAGGAAAATGCACCCAAGGAGAGAAATCAAGTCTTCTTTCATGGCCGTCTTAGCCAATTTGCCTTTGTGAACATGAACAGCCCACTCGTTGCGAAACCGCAGCACAGGCACTAATCAAGGATTTCCCCCAGCAGAAACTGGAGCTGTTTTGTTCTTTGGCATCCAAATGAGCTATGCTCACAACTGAACTGTGTGAACCAGAAAATGCCCATGTCCCCTTAAATTGCCCTCAGCGAGTCCACAATCTTAACAAACATCACTAAAATTTACCATCTCACTTTTAGCCTGACATATGGTTTGGTCATGAAACTGTGAGAAGGCTCCCCCTAAAGAAGAAACAAAAAAATAGAACAGAAGTCATGAATGAACTATTTTAGGTTTGCATAAAAACTAGTTGTTATGTTGTTACAGTACAACCTTTAATGGGTTGCATTGAAACTTGGCACAGACAATTATGGCCTCAAAGAATAAATACATTTAATACTAATTAAATGTGCGCAACTGTAAAGTCAACATTTGTGCCTTATAGTAAAATGTCCCAGCAGGTATTGGATGGATAGTCTTGCTTTGTTATGCTAACCAGTAACTAACACTGGCATCAGTGCTTGAGCATTAAGCACTGATGCCAGTGTTAATGCTTAAGCATTAATTGTGATATGCATTGACAATAGATATACAATGTAAATAAATCTCATTGTTAGGTCAGTTTCAGCTTTTCAAATGTTAAAAATCTCAGTAAAAAATATTCACCATTAAAATAAAATACTGTCAGTGCCTCTCTGTCAGAGTGAGGGAATGCATTAGAGTCTCTGCTGCCTGCACAGGGCCCATATCTCATCGTTATTAAGATAAAAACATAAGAGAAGTGGGCAGATTGACAGGCTCACCTGGAAGCCAAAATCAGTCTTTGTCAACCTTCAAGCCTTGCAGATGCACCACACTCACATTAATTATAGGCTGTATATATAAGATGGACATATCTACCAGGCATCACCCATTATTATGGGCTTGGAGCTTCAAGCTTGGAATTTTTGACCATAGTCTAATTGTTGTTTTTGTTGTTGTTTTTAAACTCGATGTGCCTATTCTGATGAAAGGGTAGAGCTGAGGAGGTTTGTCGCACTAGCACTGGCTCGTTAGCTAGGTTAGCAAGTCCAGCTATAATTCACTATAATATTAAATGGAATACTGACAAAAACAATGCATAATTGATGAAACTGAATATATACTCAGGACCGGTGTCACATATGCAGTTTAAAAACTGTGACACTTAGCTCTTCATTGCTTCTAACACACATGCAAATGCTCGCCAACATACATACGCACAAACACACACTTTGCACAGCAGGGATCTTCAGAGATATTACACACAGAGGGGGCCTGGTGTTGGCCAGTTTTTAATGCATAATCTTTAGATATTCAGACTCCATGCTGGGCTATCATACCAAAAAGCTGGATGGCTATTAGTAACTGAGAGCTACAGTAGGACACCAGGGTACAATAAGTTATGCAATTTAGTGCAACAGCCCTGCAGCAAGTACTTCAAAGGTAAGGCTTATCCTGGTGAATATGTTTTGTGCCAGAGAGGATATGAGTCTCCTGGTGATTTGTGGTCATGTTGCATTGAAAAATATCACATTTTAAATCAGACAATAATGGATGTGACTCAAAATCCAGACTTTCAGCTTTAATTCAAATGGTAACTATACTGTAATGGTAACTGTACCTGTTTATGAATTAGAGCTACTTTTATATATTGTCCCCCATTTTCATAGAATAATTGGGAGGGGAGCTCCCTGATTATTTCATGACAAATATGTTGGGCAGAAAATGGGGGACTGTGTACACATATTGATGTAATAGATGCTGAATGTTGGAATAAACTGAACTTTTAGATACACACAGTCTTCTAGCACAGTGTCTTCCTCACAGATGTACCTTTTAGGTGCTCATTCGGTGTAGCCTATTCTCTTCTTGACTTGTGGCTTTACTTTCATGCAATTGTTTTGCTTTTGATGCCAAACCTGATCATGATGTGCTTCACGTGATTTATTTATACAACATTGTGTACCTGCAGGTTCATCTGTCAAAATCTTTCTCAGTTTGAAGCGCCTAAGTAGCATACCAGGAGCGTTTTATCCAGTCTTCACTGCAGGAAATTAGAACCACTCAGACCACTTAACGCACACAACAGCTGTGAATACTCAGTTCTTGAGAGCCCCTTTTGAATGAAATATCAACCTGCACCATTTCAATAGGGCCCAGCGCTGCCTTTGAAAAGCTGGTTACTGTGTTCAATTAGCTATTGTTGGGGGGAAATGGGTGTTCGTGTGGGTGATATTTAGCTGCGGGTCTTTTGGTGTGTAATCATGCTCCAATAAGCCGTTCAGTATTTAGAGCAGTCATCTTTCTGTGTGTAGAGAACCACATGAGGGCACAGTTATTATAGTTATTGTGTGTGTGGAGGAGTGGTGATGAGAAGTCTGTGATGAGAAGCCAGTTGGCCGAAACCTCCTCTCCCTCCCACCCTTTGACTTGGGACACATGACTCTGGATTTAATGTAAATGGATTTCTTAAGTGTGCTTATGAATTCATTTGTTTTGTTTTTCTGTCTCACAGTATGTTTCACTGTTGTCTGCAGAAGTAATTTCATTTATAAAATAAAATTTTTTTTGAAAACTTATCCTTAAATCGTGATTTAATATCTCACTAAAAGATAACATATAAAATGCTCCTCAGTGTTTAACATTAGAGGAGTAGTGACGCTAGACGTGCTAACATTTGCAGTTCAAGTTTTTCTCTTGTGATCGGCACATAAAACTGGAGCATATCATGGGCTCAAGCAGCATCCTTCATGGCTAAAAAAAATTAAACCAGTGCAGAAGTGCAAAAAATGCAGTTCTTGGAGTGGCTACTTGAAGTTGGCTGATGAACTGTGTAAAAGATGGATGTAGCTTCCAGATCTGAAAACTGAAGCCAATGTGGAAATGTCTTAAACCTGCATTCTTAAACCACCAGGAAGACAGAGACCTGCAAAAAAAGAACACAAGTCTCTGGGAATACATCTCCCTTCTTGGACCTTCAAAAATGAAAAGTGAAGCCAAAGGCTCCCTTGTTAAAATGATCGATTTAGTAGCATTAAAAATTATGCTTACAGTCCTCCCGTTGAATTAGTTCTGTTATTTAGCATTAATTAAACGCTGTGTGTCTGTGTGTTAAATCTGTACAGTTTATGGACCCATGTTGCTGATAAACGTAGCCTCCTTTAATGGATAACTACAACTTTTTTCCAAAACTGATCAGTTACATGTGAGGAGTCCAAAACCAGTGGGTGATCATCTCCATCTTTTTACATACAGTCTCTAGGAGTATTCTGGATAGCAAAAGGTAATATCTGTAAGTAATTAGAATATGTTGATGAGTGTTTGAAATGGAAGAGCTGAAGGGATTAAAACCGGCTTGTCACTGAAGGTTATTGTGAAAAAAATAGTTTAAAAATCTATTTTGCAATGCCCCTGATAGGCACATCAATAATACCTACAGTGTACGTAGATAACTGTTTATTGCATTATGCATTTGTCAGTTTCGTTTGGGTTGTGTCTGGGAAGCTGATTTTCTCTGGGCTGATTTATTTCCACTGTGCAATGTGGGCAGATTATGAAACCAAGCCAGCTTTCAATAAAACCCATTTTCCACAAGCAATGAATTTCATCAAATAGCAGAGCAGAAGAATAAAAAAAAAAAATCCAAATATCCATCTGCACAGTCAAAGAGTCTACCTTGTGTTGAGCTGCAGTCGAATACAGAGCAGCCCAGGGAAGCCTCCGCAATCCCTGGCAAGGTATTCATTATAGCCACAAACCTCCAAGTCAGCAGAAAAGGAGGTGGACACAATTGAGCAAGCAGCAATCTCCAGTGGCTCTGATTTCATGCTCTACGTTACATTTCCATGGTTGCAGAAACCTATTCCTCTCAACCCCCACCTTTGTTTTTCCATTGTCCCACCATTTTTCCCCTCAATGTCAGCCCACAAATGTGACTAGAGGCAACTGGCCGTTGCACTTGGGAGGGTGAACCTCTCCTACATGAGATGCCAAGAGGGTTGGTATAGGGTTTCATTACCAGATGAGAGGCTTTATTCACCAGCATGTGCCCTTAATGTGTTTTGATCCACGAGGAAAAATGCTCCTCCATCCCCATAATATAAAGTCGTGTGATAATATGAGCTCCCCTCTGCTCTCTAGGGATTTTAAATCAGTGGCAGAGTGCTCTGCAGCTTTGACTTCAATTCAAGGTGGATAATGGCATCAAGAGTCAACGAATACGCTCTATTGTGTAGCATTTTTTCTCCAGCATGCATTGTTATGTCGCCATCATAGTGTGTCACTTCAGTTTTTAGCCTTTTGTGTTCAAAGGACATGAGCAGCTGCTTTTCAAAAGCCACGTAGCTGCTTTGAGTATCACAATAAAAGCCCACATTGCCTACTTGGTTACATGTGCGCTCCAAAAATAAAATATGCACAAAAAGCCAGAAGCAAAAAGACTATATAAGCAAGAAGTGATAGAATTACTCCAAACTTTATTTGCATTAATTTCACTAAGACTAAAAAAACACATTATTTGCAGTAAAGCTACAGCATCACAGTTTCTGTCGTTCATAGCTCACATACCACACTACTGTTTGATTGTTTTTTACTCAAAACTATTTATAATACTCAAAATAACTCTTCACATAAACGTATTCAGGCTACTGACCTGAATGTTTGTGGGGGTGAGGATGGGGTTAGATTAGCAAAGAGGGAAACCATCAGAGACGCGGGCAATGGAGTAAATTGATATTGAAACATCACTAACACCTCTGCAGCCATCACCTCCTCTCTAATCACTAGGCACAAAGACACAAACACAGACAAATCAGCACTCACATACACACACACACACCGCGCGCGCGCATACACACTCATTGTGTTGCAGACATGTGGGAGCTGGTGACCAGGAGGGAGAATGAGGTAATGATGAAAAAGCCAGAAGAGAAGAGAGCTTCCTCTAATGAGCTATTGACATTTTCAGATGATGAGTTAGGGGAGATGTACTTAGCTGCTGGACCAAAAAGCATAAGGTGGTGATGTGCCTAGAGAAAATAGTAATGATTAACATTTAAAACTAAAACGATGCCCCAAACACTGATATTGAAAAAATACAGGAGAGAAAAAAAGGATTAGGTTTTACATGACAAAATAAATTAGGTAGTTTTAGGCACTTAATGGAGAGGAGAAATGAAACAGTCACTTTTAAGGACAAAGGCAGAAGATCATGGCGGCAAAAACTCAATTATGGATAAATCAATAACTCCATAAAGAAACGTCAATGATAATATGATGAACTTGACATGAATTAAGATACAAAATGGTACCCAGGTAAGACAGATCAAAAATAACTGGAAAATGATGGGAAATCTCATAAAGGAAATGTGTTTTATAGTGGGAGGTCTTGAAAAAATCAAAAATTGTACCTAGACACTGGACTCACTGTGTAATCTGTATAAAATTCTGTTAATGAAGAAAGATGACCTCTGTAAAAGTTACATCAAACTCAGCATACACACAGCTAATTACAGTATGGCTTTATTTGTTTAACCCTTCTGAGTTTCATGAGTCTGATGAATTGTTGAGCAAAAAAAATTGTGTTTGTCGCAATGCATATCAAGGGCTGAGGTGTGTTAGTTAATGACAGTCAATGGCTCAGTGACTGCAGAGCTAAAAACCTCCTCTGGCATTAACGTCAGCACAAAAACTGTGCACCAGGAGCTTCGTGGCATGGATTTTCATGGTCATGCAGGTCCTTTGAGTGTAATATGTAAGTGGCCCAGTACTTTAGTTCATATAGCGTACACGAGCAAAGAAAGAATAGCACAAAAGTCCTATATTGGGACAAAAGGCCTGCGCTCCTGCAAATAAGTACTCAAAACTAAACATTTTTTTCTTTCTTTATTGGCCTTCCTTAGTTTCCTGAATTTCCACTAAGAAAGTAGAGAGTGCAAATTCACACCATCCTACATCACCCACAAAGCACCATTAGACATTTTAATGGGAAATATACCGGGCTAAAATAAACCAGACTTTTCCTTTAATGTGTCATTTGGTGTGAGGGTCCAGAATTTTGGTTTATGAACTCATACTCCACATAGTGTTAAGCTAATTAATAGAAAAGGCACACAGCAGTGTGCTAACGCGCTGAATTAAGATGGCAAAGATTTAGCTGCTAGACTTCATCGTGTTGGTACACTGACATTAGACTTTCACCCAAAAGATATGTTATGTCCAAGTGCAGAACTGCTGACACAGCGACTATATGAGGCTCGTTATGAGTTTGCTTTTGTGACCACAATTATTTGTGGTTATTCTTTTTCTGTCAAGGCCTGTAATTTAATCTTTTGCTGTATCCAAATGGCTGCATTTCTGAGTGGTCCTTCTCATTTCTTTGAATATCTGGAATAAAAAGTCACAAATGTTGTGTGGACATGTTGCAGGATGAAGGAGGCAATAGCAATAAACATTTTTATGGCATGAGTAAGCACATTTTCAAAGCTTTCACTGAAAGCTACAGCTAACTGATCCAGAAGCTTCCAAGATGGCGCCAGTGTGTGTGGCTTGCCGTCAGCTGTTACTTGTTTTGCTTCTTTTTGCTTTTCTTTTCTTTATTAATGTCTCCACTTTATTTGTTTATGACCGCCAATTTCTCCTGAATATCAAAGTCATCGTTGAAGAGCAATGTCGACTGCTTCCAGGACGTCAGGATTTTAAAATCCCACCAGTGCTGAAGACCGTACCCCTGTACCTTCGCCGCGGCCCACCCGGCCTTCCTGCTAACAAGAAACACCAAAGAAAAAGGGGGAAACGAGGTGGTGTGTCCGCTAAGTTTAAACGGTACCTGGCGGTCTCCCCGATGGTTGATCCCCGCGATTTTCTGTACGGACTCGCCCCGGACCCCAAGTGGACCATATCCTGGCGATCACTGGAACCCGCTTATCAGTGGATTGTACCTGTGGCTCCACGGCCTACCGCCCAGCTCCCTCGGCATCCCTCACCCCGTCTTCGTAGAGGTGGAGTGGATCACCGGAATCTCCGCCCCCTGGACCGTGCATCGCAGCCGGGCAGCAACTCTGTCTTAGCCAGGCTTGCCCTGGTAAATGCTAGGTCGCTAGCCAATAAGACTTTTATTCTGAACGATTTCTTCACCTCTCGAGGTTTGGACTTTCACCTGGTGAC
>VUQK01027776.1:0-10740 GCA_015106715.1 Bujurquina vittata | reverse complement strand
TATATATATATATATAAGTTGATCTTCATGTAAACTGCATACTCATATATCTTTGCCAAATATTCTCTTTATTCTTCTGTGCACTTAGTCCTTGTTCCTTTCTCATTAGGTCCTCCTTCCATCTATGCTTTTTTCATAATTTTTTTACCTTCCTTCTCTACTTTCTAACCCTCTTTTTTTCTTTCATTAAAATTTCCCTCTAATCTTGCTGCTTTTCTTTATTAATTATTTTCCCATTAGTCCCCATAATCCCCACTTCTGTGTAACCCACGTTCACCCTTCAGCTCGTTCATCCTCTCTGGGTCTTACTTCTCCTCTTCTTCTCCATGCGACGTTGACGTTTCTCCTCACGTCGTCTGGCCTCCTCCACCTCCTGGTGCTGCCGACACTTGTGGAAGTTCTCCACCACCACACCCACAAACATGTTAAGGACGAAGAAGCTGACAATCAGTAAAAAGGAGATGAAGTAGAGCAGCATCCATGGGTTGTTGTTGGTCATCGGCTGGAGCAAATGGGGAAAGGTAGGAGAGAATAAGAAGATGGCTTCTTATAGGAAGTAAGAATGACAAAAATAAGGACTATTAAGAGCTGTCTCTAGGATACAGTGATTATGAGACATTATCATTAGAGTTTGTGTGATGTGCAAGAAGTGCAGCTAATGTTCTGGTGCGTTCACCTCCAGCATGTAGGGGGCTTATGCCTATTCAGACAGTTTCTAAAATCCCCACAGAGAACTCAAAGTAATACAGCTGAATTTGAACCAGATGATTTCCTGGACTGGGAAGAGGATTGTACAGAAGGATTGGGATGTGTATTGTAGCAGAGGGTAACAGTACATGAAAGGTGTTGTTTGGGAATGACTTCTCAGGGGAGTTTGTCACTGTAATAAATGCTTAACAAGTGCAGGTTACTCATCTATTCAACCCTTTTGGAGGAAAAAAAAAACTTACACTCTCACTGTGGACAGCTCTCCAATTAAGCTGTACTTCAGTACAGCTCCAAAATCTGTCACCAATCTCAAAAGATGACAGGAAACGGAAGAATGGGCAGAGAATGGAGAGAATGTGAAGGGAAGTTTGGAACGATTGGACGTGGAGGTAGTCATTAGAAAACAAACAAAACTATATAAATAAATAAAACCCTGAAGTTCAGTGACAATAAAGCCGGAGATGAGAGTCAGATTTTCAATTTGGGGGAGCGCTGAGTGTTGAAAGCACTGGGTGGAGTGTAAATGGGATTAGTCATTCAGAGCCATGTTGGACTGCAGAGAGGTTTCTCCCTGAGGCGAGGAAGCTGAATCATCCAGGATAATGCCCACTCCTTTTAATAGATTCTCTAATAGATTTTCAAATAAACCAATTCTACAAGGAACGTGTTCATTTTGCAGCCACACAAGAACACTAATTTGTGTCATGTTATTGGCTGCTGATGAATATGTGTGTATTATTTGGGAGGTTAAGGAGAAATTAAGAAGGTGTTCTCCATTTAGGTGGCAAAACTAAATGTTTAAACCCGTACGTCGTCCCTGCAGATCACAAGTGAGCTAATGTGTGATGGTACGTTAGAATATTTTAGCTTCCATTAGGTAACAACATACTGTAGAACCTTAAGGCAAAGTTCCCAATTACCTGTATAACTCAACCCTCACCTTCAATCATAATTTTAAACACTAAAGTAAAAGCTCACTTATGAAGTACTATCACCTTACATAACGTTTTATTGGAGGGTGTATGGGTTAATTTAAAAAATGGCTACATTTGCAATCCAAACATAGGCCATGATTAGTGCCTCTGTGCTGTCTTTCCATCCAGCATTGTCCAGCCATTGGTAGGATTCATTTGATATCAGCCACTTGTTCTAGCTGCTGATGGTACATGCCGTGCAGGGACCGGTCCTTCCATGATGGTTCCTGTTCTTTCCCCTCTTCTCTCTTGTGTTTCTGCTGCCTGAGAAATAAGCACCTGATCCTTTGTGGCCATCTTCCTGATGAATTCATGAGTCTTTTTTGTGTCATGTACGATAGTGATTCTGACACTCACTAGTCCTCAGCCTCCTTCCAGGTTTCCAGCTTAGCCATCGTCTTATCTTTCAGGTCAGCTGCACTGGCATTATATGTACCAGTTGTTATTGGGGGTTGGTACCCAACCTCAGAGTGTGGGGATGATAATATATGTGTCTATATACACGAGAGCAGAGATACAGTATAAAGCATTTGTTATTACCTGCTGGTCAATGCCCACTGCATCTAGCCCATGGTACATGATGTTGACCCAGCCATCTTTTGATGCCAGCACAAATAGGGACATAAGAGCCTGAAAGGGACACGTGCAACAGCATGGTTACAGGCGCGCTCACAATACTTTATTTACTCTTAAACTGGTTATTCCTTCTGATCATGATAAATATAATAGTGCTAACATAAAACAATAAATAAATAAACAAAGCATAAATGAGTATTACCATTGTTTAATGGGCTAAATCTAGTCAGCTGGACAACTCACACCTTTTAACCGAATCTAAATGTGTTCTTAAAAAAAATTAAAAATCTGTAAAGCAACAGTTATTCTTAAAAAAAAGCAAATAAAAAACAAAACAAAACAAACATAAAAACTATGAATAAGAAAAGATGTTAGTGGGCCAAAGCAACAAAACCAAATGTCATTATGTAACAGAAATCAGTGATAGAATATTAAAAGAGATAATTAGCATTGTCAGCTGTGTGAGTCCTTCCTCTGTTGGTATCCACCTGTTTTTGTTGTGTGATGGGATGTTGCAGCAAGTAATTAACCACTGTCTCTTCTAATCTAATTGGCTTTTTTTTTTCTGGCTTTGAGACCACTTTTTCAGTTATTCCCCTACAGTAAAGGATAGATGGTGTACTACAGTGTGTGCAGTTTGCTTGTTTTTTTGCATACTTCTAGGCTAATCTCTGGAAAACAACTCTGCCAAGATGCCAAATTTGTACTGTATTCTATCTTGTACCTGTCCAAGGTTGTCAAAGTTGTATTTGTGGTGAACCCATCGATAGCTGGCAGCCAGGCAGTCAGATTTATTGGTGATATTCTTCACATCGAGACCAACGCAGTAGAAGAACTTTCCTTTGAAAAGCTTTGAAGGGAAACAGACACACACACTCAGAGAGGCAGAGGCACACAAAGATAAATCGTGATGGAGCAATGAAAAAAAACAACAACAAAAAAACAAAAGAAAAACTTCTGTGTACAGCCACTTCTTTCACGCAGCTTTTGAAGCAATTTCAGAATTAGCGTTTGTAACTAGCGTAGATGGAGCTTAACCGGAGACTCCACAAGCACTTGATATCAGCAGTGAGGTTTTCCTCCTGAGAAAAGATGTTTTTAACTCTCGCTCGTATCGAACGCATCAAAGAGGCACGCGGGTAAAATAAGGCAGAACAGCAGATGCAGAGAGGATGACGTGAAATGAAGTGTGGAATAACAGGATGCGATTGACAACTAGGTTCAAAAGAAAATATGAAGTGCTCTGAAGAAATTAAAGAGCCAGATGTATATTTGCCAAACTTATGAACTTGCTCGTAGAATAAAAACAAGAGGAGCAAGATTTTGTGATATTCCCTAACTGATAAAAAAAGCAAGGCAGAACGTGTTAGAGAGAAAGCACCTTGACTTAAATATGTTTACCTGAACACCAAGAATGCCAAAGATGATGAAAAACGCACAGCAGATGAGGACAATGTTCCCGATGGGCTTGAGGGATGTGATTAGAGTCTCGACCACCAGCTTCAGTCCTGGAGCTCTGCTGATCACCCTTTAGGACAAGCCAGTTCAGAAGGATGGACAGACGGTAAAAGATACAAAGAGAAAGGGAAAAACAACAACACAACAAAAAAATCATCCTGAGCTAAAACACTACAGTTGTTTCACTTTTCTTAATGCCATCATCCACCAAATACTATTTTGTTATTATTTTTATTAATTTTTTTTGTTATCTTAAGACAGCTGGTTAAGTCACCATCTGAAAAAGAAAAAAAAAAAAATCAATAAAAGTCTAATTTCTCAAGATAATTTCTCCCAACAAGGCAATTTCACTTTTCTCAGGATAAGGGCGTAATTACTGAGAAGCCATTAACGACATTTCCGTGAAGTTACCAATTTCAGCCCTGGAGTGTACTTCACTCTGAACTAATGGTGGTCACAAGCACTTCACTGAAGCTGCAGCCAGGCTGGCCTTCTTACATGA
This sequence comes from Bujurquina vittata, assembly GCA_015106715.1. Classification (NCBI taxonomy): domain Eukaryota; kingdom Metazoa; phylum Chordata; class Actinopteri; order Cichliformes; family Cichlidae; genus Bujurquina; species Bujurquina vittata. Next base: position 6,522 of record VUQK01027776.1, on the reverse strand, counting down.
GGCAGACTAACGCGGATGCTCTCGCTAGCAGAAAGAAACAAATTCATTTCTGCCATGTTACACTTTTGATAGCGCCAAAGTCTCAGAATCTGACATTTCTGGCAGACGTGCACATCAGTTGCTGACGCTGAATCTGTCACCGTTCAAACTGGATTTTTTGCGGGGAGCTCCCTTTTTCCACTTTATCAGGGTCAAAACTACATTTATAAAGCACTTGACTTAGCTTTTATTTATCATCCTTCCTGATATAAAAATATGTGTCACAACATATGTTCAATCACAATCATTCATAATAGACAAATTTTCTGCATGGCCCACAGTGGTGAAGACACATAAGGAATGCACATCAAAATAGCATATTGTTAATAATTTAGAGAGCCAAGCTCTCCTGGAACTCGTGTAATCCAAACCCTCCTTTTTCATTATTACTAAAACAATGTCTTATTATCAACACCTTGTTATGAGATAACAGCAATAAAAAATAAATGACAAACATGGCATTTTTTTTCTCTGATAAACTCAAAGATTGGCTCCTTTTGGTGGTTTTCCCACCATGCAGAAACACTCTTCTACTGCTTCTACTGCTCTTCTACTACTGCTTTGTAAAGTTTCTAAAGAGTTTTTTTTTTTTAAATCTTTAAAAGCATTTTTTTCCCCCTTTAATTTCTGAAAAGCTGACTTTCAAGAAATAGCCTAGATAATTCTCCCAGGACAGCGGACTTCAAACAGTTTATGATCTTATGGCATACCACGAACTGCTGTAGCTTAAACTAACCCAGCAGCATAAAAATACAGTCACGGTAAAAAGTTCGTACTCCGTGTCCAGGTTTTAAATTCAGTAAATAAAATCTCAGATGAACAACAAATGGAATTTTACACTGTGCCATTATTTATTATAACAAAAAATAAACCAAAATGTAGAAGTAACGTGTGAAAAATTAAGTACACCCCATGATTCATGAGCTTGTAGAACCATCTTTAGCAGCAATGACCAAAGTCTTTATCAGTCTCTCACATCGTTGTGGAGGAATTCTGGCCCGCTGCTCTTTACAACATTACTTTGGTTCATTGAGGTTTGCAGGCATTCATTCATGCACAGCTCTCTCGCCTCAGCATTTCAATCAGGCTAAATTTTGGCCTGGGCCATAGCAACACCTTGATTCCTCTCTGTTTTTAGCCATCCTGTTGTAGAGTTGCTGGTGCCTTCATATTCCTGTTGCATGACCCAAATTTCAGACAAACTTTAGCTGTCGGACACACGGCCTCATATTTGACTCTAGAATATTTTGGCATAAATTCACTGACTCAATGACTGTAAGGTGCCCAGGTCCTGTGGCTGCAGAGCAAGCCTACCAGCACTGTGCCTGGCAGCTGACATGAGGTGTTTGTGCCGATGTGTGGTGTTTGGTTTTTTCCAAACATGGCGCTGTGCATTATGGCCAGACAGGTCATCTGTGTTCTTGTCTGTTCAAAGAACCTGGTTCCAGAAGCCTTGTGGTTTGCAAAGACAAGCCATGTTTATTCAGTCTAACTGTACAGTCATGAGTCTGAGATGTAGCTCCTGGGGTTTTTGCAGTTTCTCTGAGCATCGCATAGTCTTTCCACTTCTGTCCAGCAAACTGCCAAAACTTCTGCTTTTATAGAAGTGCTCACACTTGCTGATGATCAATTAATCAAGTACATTAGCAGCGCCTCGCTGCTACTTAACCTCTTAATTGCTATGGAAAGAGTAAGGGTGTATTTGCTTTTGGCTTTGTTTGTGTTAAATAAGTAATGGTGCAGTGTAATATGTTTTGTAGTTCATCTGAGGGTCTATTGACCTAATTTTAAGACCTGAAGGGATCTGATTATTTTTATTATGTCCTTATAAAACCTTTGAATATAAAATGTGTGTATGTTTCCCCGCATGACTATAGTTAAAATCAGCTCAACTTTATGCATCTCGAGAAGTAAAACACAATACTCACATAAGCAGCAATAATATTATCTGGAAGAGTTACAGATACTATTATAATATTATCTTCTGATTTACTCTGAAGCACCTATTTTCCCCCCAAAAAAGGTCCCCTTCCTTCTAGAAACCATCCTAATTGCCAATGCAGAGGCAAAACGTGAAAAGATGATGAAGTCTTTCTGACCTGAGTGGACGGAGCGTCCTGAGCAACCGGAGCACACGGAGAACCCCCAGGATCTTAGCCCCACCCGCCATGGACACTACAATGTCAATCAGAGACACGAATACCAGGAAACCATCTAGAATGTTCCAGCTACTTTTCAGATAGGCAGTTTCCCCCAAATACAGACCCATGGACACCACCTGGGGAGATGAAGGGAGAAATGATGAGTCCCACATTGGAAATGCAGAAGTGGCCAGATGTACACGTGCGCACGCACACGCGCGCACACACACATACACACACTCTTTGATATTCAAATTGCTTACTTAGCTTCTCAAACAGGTATTTCATGTCATATAGGAGAGGAGAAGAGAAATGGGGAAAAAAAAGGAGCAGTTGGTGTGTGATTGAAACTGTGATTAGAATTCCAAGGAGATAAAAGGATGGAAGGAGGAGAAGGAAGATGAGGAACAGCCTCTAAATATGAGAACGGGAATATTCAAAACAGCGGGACACAATGAGACAAATAAAATTACAGGGAGGAAAAATGCAGTAATTAAAACAAGATCAGGTTTATGATCATTCACGGGTACAAGTCACCAGCATGGGCCTGTGAGCCACATTCAAAACAGGACTCGTATGAAGAGTCCCTGAAAAAAAAAAACAGCATCCTATTTGTTTATGCAGTTAATCAGCTTTTATGTTAACACCAAATCTTGCTGACCCCTGTGACTGAAGCAAAAGTTCATGAATAAAACTAAAAATGCATTTAGATGGAGAGTAGTTTGAACTGCTGACAGTGTACTGTGCCAGTTCAGCAGTCTACCCAAATCTTCTTATGTCACTGCCAGGACATAGAAGCCCAAATATAAAGAAGGCGTATGTTGCATTCCAGGTATGAACACGATATATTTCCTTTTTTCTGGTTTACTGTTCTGTCATCTTCTTGTTACAGCTAGATGGGAAGTCACACTCCAAGTGGGACTGAGGGATGTGAGTGAGGTGGGGGAGATCAAGAATCTTGAATAAACAGTGTGAAAAGTATAAGTCGGAAGGATGAAACACAGAAATCAGGGCAGAAGTGAAAAGCAGCTCAAAAAAGAATTTTAGAAAGTTTTTTGGGGGGGTAAAAAGAGCTAACTTTAAAACAAAAGTTGCATAGCAAACGGGTGTAAGCAACATCATTTGACACCTGCCAAACGCTTTCAAGGGGAGAGCAACTTTGGTGCTGCTGTCATTTCACAACAGAACTTACAAGATATGTTAGTCTCCCCTTTTGTGCAGAAAATACCACTAGAGAGGGATCCTGGAGCATTCCCCCCCCCCATCATATTCTGTATCACTTGCAGTCTTTCACTTTTTGTTTGAAAGGCTGAGTATTTATTTTGCTACACAAAACGAATGCGGCAGTTGAGATCGGCCCGCCTTTTAAAAGAACGGCAATAAATCATTATTAGTATATAATTAAATAATTATAATTAAATAATTATAGAAAAATGAGTAGAAAAAGTCAATTCTTAACAACATTTTAGTAATGCATTACCCTGCCTGTCTGAGTGAAGTTGCCATACCCAGTGTTTTTGTTCTGATTCTTGAATTTTGTAGGTATTCTTGTTTCCTTTGTGTCAGTTTTGAGGATTTTGTTTCTTTTCAAGCTTTGTGGATTTTTGCTCAGTGCGTTTGCCTCCCTGTGTCTAGTCTGCGTTGCTGTTTCCCTGCTGACACGCTTCCTGTTTCATTTTGCCAGCCTTTGTCTTGTGTGCCATGTTTCTGGTTTTGCGTCCTCTGTCTTGTTAGTGTGATTCTGTCCAGCTGTGCTCCCTGCTGTGTCCTATTTCCCTGACTTCCCTGATGGGCATTTATTGTCTGCATTCAAGAAAGTATACAGGAAATGAAAAAAAAAGTTGATATCAGTTGTTAATAATCTCACGACTGCATATTTAAAAAATTGTTCAGTCTCCCGAGGTCGTACAGTATCAACACTATTAAGTAAATCAGACTAATGTATTGTGATTAAAAATAGTCTTATATTAAAGGTCTTTAGAGCCTTTGCAAAGATGAAAAAAGTGGATTTAATTACCAAGGACAAAACATGAAAACGGTTATTTATCTATTTAGAATTTGCAGTACAATCTAGTTGACGTTAGTTTTTTTTTTCTTTTCTGCAGGTAGGAGGAAGCTCTCATTACAACATTACAGGTGTGTCAGTGCAATGCAAAGCACTGAAATGGAAAAAGTAACAATCGCTAATGTCCTCCTACAGCTAAGGAAAATACAAACAAGTTATTTCAAGAGTATTTTAATGCTAGCAGTTGCAAAATATCTTCTGTCCATCTCTGTTGCCTTCTCTAAGAGGACAATAGACTAAGTTCACAGCCTGAACATGGAGAGGGATGTTTACATTACATACAGCCTTTGGCACCTGTATAAAAAATACATACATGAAAAAATACTGCAGTATTAGGTTGGGCGCTGTTTAGTGGGACATGTACAGTACATTGTTGCATTTGGAGTATTGTTTTCATAGCACATCATTTTTGGAGTAGTGTATTAAAATGAATCATGCAAAGGAGATACACACTGTACTAAGATTAGCAAGAGACATCTTAGTGCACCAAGTAATGCTGAATTACCCGTACTTGTAAGCGCAGGCCTAAAGTTTTGGGTTCCTCCCAAACCATTATTTAAAAAAAAACTTTTTCTCATCGTTATCGTAGTGTTTAAGTAAAAAGGAGGCAGAAAAACAGGGAAGACATGTGTCAATGGGGCTTGAGTCGAATAAAAGCTGGGCTGCTGCACTTGGCCTTGTGGCACGTGGTGGCCTGCTTAACTGCTGAGCTAAACCGGCACCCAGTTTGGCACCACTTTTGTCACTACAGGAAGGCAAATGGCAGCCACAACATTGTTCAAAGGAACTGACAAACAAGTTGACAGTGCATTAATTTCTGTGGAAATAAAGTAGAGAAGCTGTGTGGCGCAGGGTGAAAATTGAACCAAACATACTAAATAAACAAAGAAAGTAAGAATGAATGGCTAAATGACAGAGAATACCAACTGAAGGGGTGAATTCGCACAATTTCATCGAATTCCGCAACGTTTTGACAGCTAAAAGGGTTCACACTGTGACTGAGAATATATTTTGTGCATTCTCACAGTTGAGCTATATACAGCAACAAGTCAATCACATCCTCTATGGTAGGTCTATGTTTATGTTCTGACAATTACAAAACAACTGTTTTAGTATTAGTAGCAGCCAGCAACACTGAGGCCCCTCTGGGACTATTAGACTGCTGTGGAGTTTCCATTAAGCAGACCAAATATTATTATAACAAAACATTACGCACAGGAAATCGATAGCAGGTCAATTGTGAAAGCGCGCTCTTCTCCTCTAAGACTATCAGCTGTTTTTTTGGGTAACAGGGTTGCAATAAATTCAAGTTTTAGTTGTATTCATGCGCAAATTGAAATTTTTGCTGAATACACTGTAACTGTTGCTACAGCGTTTTTGGAATGGATTATTTGAAAAAGGAAGCTCACATGAAACCTATAGGAGAAGAAGGAGCTGCTCAGCCATGGAAACCCACACCATGAAGCTCACGGCACACAGTTTTTGTGCTGATGCCAATGCCAGAGATTTAGAAATTTACAGTTACTCAGTCAACAAAGTGTTGGTGACTTCTGTGCACCATGCGTCTGAGCGCTCGATGACCTTGATCTGCAACTTGCTGTAGTTCCACTTTGGAATAATCCCACTTGCAGCTGATCATGGAATATCTAGACGGGAAGAAATTTCCTGAACTGGCCTGTTGTAACAGTGGTATCCTGTTACACTTCCACACACTGTGGCTAGGTGCTTGATTTGATGTGGCAATGGGACTAAAGAAATGTTTTAATCTTTATAGTAGCAATTCTATTAGGAGCAAAGGAGGACTTGAGATGAGCCACAGTGAACACATATTACTTAAGCCATAATGATAAGTAGAGCTTAGTGTTAGTATGCTATTTGACTCTTTAGCCTGCCCACAGCTTGATGCAGACCACACTGCAAAGCAGCTGCACCTAGCTCCTCCTCTAATGGAGTGTTTGACCAAATCAGTGACACTGATGCCTGCTCTGTCCTGTACTGAGATCTTGCTGCTCTCTCTCTCTCTCTCTAAAGCTTTTCACAACTGCATGTGGAACAATGGGGAAGTCCCAGAACGGCTCCATCCCACCAAATATAGGAAATAACAACCTTCTTTTACCTATAATTTTCCTGACTGAAATCAGGAACTTCGTCCTTCAAGTTTTAATAATTTAACGTGCTAGCATCTGTCATTTCCAGGTGACTAATTTTTGATTTCACCTTTACTCAGACTGAACCCCCCCCCGCCCCCCCCCCCACCCCCTAACACAATATTTTCAC
>VUQK01027774.1:41347-53232 GCA_015106715.1 Bujurquina vittata | reverse complement strand
CATGGATAAATAAAGCTGAGTATCATCTGCATAACAATGAAAATTAATGCAATGCTTTCTTATCAAATTACCTAAGGGAAGCATGTATAGTGTAAATAAGATTGGTCCAAGCACAGAACCCTGTGGAACTCCATAATTAGCCTTAGTGTGTGAGGAAGACTCCCCATTTACATGAACAAATTGGAGTCTATTAGATAAGTAAGATTCAAACCACTGCAGTGCAGTACCTTTAATACCTACAGCATGTTCTAATCACTGTAATAAAATGTTATGGTCAACAGTGTCAAAGCTGCACTGAGGTCCAACAGGACGAGCACAGAGATGAGTCCACTGTCAGAGGCTCTAAGAAGATCATTTGTAACCTTCACTAATGCTGTTTCTGTGCTGTGATCAATTCTGAAACCTGACTGAAACTCTTCAAATAAACCATTCCTCTGCAGATGATCAGTTAGCTGTTTTACAACTACTCTTTCAAGAATTTTGGAGAGAAAAGGAAGGCTGAAATAATTCAGTATGTAGCTGGGATTCTGTTTCAGCAGGTGCTTCCAAGTTGAATAAAAAATAAATCATATTGTCAGAGTCACTGTTGTGTTAGTCCGCTTGATAAATAGTAATTAGAAAATATGCATCCTCATATCCACCAAATGGCAGTTTTTCTCTAAAGTGAAACTCTTCATTTGAAGCATTTGTGCTTCTGCTTCTGTTTTTTGACCTAAATCGGCTCCATCTGTGTGTTGGCAAAAATCATCTGGCGGTCGAGCTCGCATCCTCAGCAGAATGTTAAATGTCTTGTTGTGTTCTGGTTCCTCGCTGCTCTCCAGCCTGTCAATAAATCCTGCACGCTGGAGAGAGTAAACACAATAACACGGCACTTTGACGTCACCGTGGAGCCTCTCACAGCACTCGCTGTCCTCGGCGAGCCGCCGTGAAATCATGGCTTTGACGTCGAAAAAAAACCTGTTGTGTGAAGCAGTCGGTGGGCCGTATCGGTGAGAGCATCTACAGATTGTAACCCTGGTGCCTGGGCCATGTGGGCTGCAGATAACAGATGTGTGAGAGCACAGACACACACAGCCCAGTTGTTGTTGTTGCACTGATACAAAGGAGACACGCATCAGGCTGAATTTAGAGGCAGCGCTTCATAATTCAGCCTCTGAATTTAGCCTGACATATTCAAGGTGAACTTTGCAGTACTTTAATGCTGAAAGTGGCACTTTTTGTGGCTCCCTCTTCAACTGGTAGCACACATTTTCTTAGGGGTGGGGGGTGTATTGTGTAATAGTAATGAGTACCTTTGGGTATTTGGATAAACAATGATCCCCCTTCTGTGTTTTTAGGGGGTTATTTTATAGAGTATACTAGCTGCTGTCTCACATTGTAATTACACAGTAGTATCAGGGATGCAGGGTGTACCATGTGATTGGTTACTTAACGAGTAACTTGGAGTAGAGTATCCTAACTTCCCGTCCTTACAGTGTAATTTTACATCACTGCTGCATTGGTGCACATCACTTCCTGTGCCCACTGCAGTCACTACTTATGCACCATGTTAACATAGAGAGTGTGTGTAACATGCTTGCAACTGTCATACACATCAGATTATGTTAATGCTGTTTGCCAGTGTTTCAGTTTTACGCCCACCCGCGGTCTAAAGCCCGAATCCTACATGATGTTCCCTCAGAGCAGCTCGGAGCGTCAGTCTGTCACAGCCTGAATAACGTGTTGAGGAACAGAAACAAACACTCGTAGCCTGGATGTTTGATCTGTTGCCGATAATTCACTAGAGAAAACTTCAAAAAGTGCATTCTGGGTAAACTTTAAAGGCTCGTATCACCACGTGGGACGCATGGCTGCTCAGAACGAGTTGGAGCATGTGAAAGGTCTCCTTTTCACCTACATTTGATACCAGGCTTCCCGCCAGCATTCCCTCTGAGTGCAGCTATTTTTGGCGCTTTCAAATGGAGCTAATGGCTGTGAAATGGAGAAACAGCATTGATGCTCACTATAATAGTACGAAGAGTTAAAAGAAAGAGCTGACCCAACAGGCTCTTCAAAGCATTATGGGTATATACAGTCTGCACCAGCGCTTTATCAACATAAGCTGACCCACAATAAAGACTTTCACCATAAATGAAAACGCCAAGACCAGGAACGAGTCCCTGCTAATCCTATAAAATAGAATAAACGTTCTTCAGGTCCAGATCCTGAGGGTCCAAGGAGCAGCTATTAAAAACTGAGAATAAACAAAAAGGGCAATACATTTTAAATTATTACACATTTCACCCAAAACAAGGTTTCTGGGGTAAATACCCCCATCATTTACTTCCAGAGTGAAGCCGGGGTTATGTGCATGTGAAGGTCCTCTGTGGGATTCTTCTGCCTTCAGATCCAGCTTCCTGTCTATACCCTGCGGACCGAAGTCTGTCAGAAAACACATTTGGATCCACTCAAGCTGAAGTGTCTGAGGAACAACGGCACGCAAACCTAAAATTAGCCCCGTTCGGGCTTCAGAAATTCAGATTCCCGATCGGAGCGCAGCGCACATCCTCAATTTGAAAAGTAGTTGTCATCCTGAGAGCGACATTTATGCAATACCTCTGGGACGGCTGTCTCAGCCAATTCATCTCTGAAATGTCACACAGAGCTCTGCTGCCAATGCTGGCAAAGGTTAAAGAGAAATTTTTGTGCAGAGATCAAATTCCAGTTTTGTGGCGCTCCGCGGAGCCTCAGAAGAGCATGGAGTGAACCGCTCCGTGTGCGAGCTAGCATCGCCTAAAACACAGCCCTGCACTGTTGGGCTGCCTGGGACTGGAGCAGCACACGGCAGATTAATGCCCGCAAAGCTGACGTGGAAGCAATTTTGATTGGTTCTGATGGGCAAACGCTTTGGAAACTCAAAGATCCATCCAGTAACTTTTGTGAGGCTTGGCCTGAAGATGATGTGAACTTCATGATGTTTGAAAGCTTTTGAAGGATTTCCATAAAATCCAACATGGCAGGAAATCCAATATGGTGGAAAATGACATCACAGGCTTGATCCAAGGATTTAACGCTTCCTCAATTTCCGAAATCAGCTGCATAGGTCACAAGTTATGATTGCAAATGCAAGTACAACTTTGCCCCAATGGTGGCGCTACAGTGCAGGGGCACGTAACTTGGTGAAGATGATAATGAGACTATCCTGAGGAAGTGCGCCAACTTTCACTACTAGACTCCCGTTGGAGAGGAGCTACGAGTCGAGAATAGAAAACTAAATTCTAATGATAATAGAAACCTCCTCCAAAAGATAATCAAGAATTCAAAACTAGAAAGAATCCTGAACTTAAAACCTGAAAACCCTGGGACCGAGACCCTGGAACCGAGTCCCTGGGACCGAGGTCTTGGGACTGAGACCCCGGAACTGAGGCCCAGGGATCGAGGCCCAGGGACTGAGGCCCCAGAACTGAATCCCTTGGACCGAGACCCCGGGGCTGAGGCCTAGGGACTGAGGCCCCAGAACCGAGTCCCTGGGACCGGGATTCCGGAACCGACGCCCTGGGACCGAGGCCCAGCGACTGAGACCCCGGCACCGAGGCCCCGGGACCGAGGCCCTGGGACTGAGGCCCAGGGACCGAGACCCTGGAACCGAGTGCTTCAGTTAATTGTTCATTTCCTGTTTCATTCTGATCATTCTTCTTTCAGCTGCTCTTTAGGGGTCGCCACAGTGAATCGTGTGCCTCCATCTCCCCCTATCCCAGCACCAACCCTCTGCATGTCCTCCTTCACTACATCCACACATCTCCTCTGGAGTTCCTCTTTTTCTGTCTGGGAGGAAATACTGTAAAAACACTTTAAGATGCCCCAAAATGACTTCATGAAAATAGTTCACAAACTGGCACAAGGCTTCAACTGTATCACAGCTTCACAAATTTGCAGCTCAGCTCCACAATTTTTGATTGAAAATATCAAAAAAAAAAATGGGTAAAATATGGGATTCACTCAGTCTGGGAAGAGAATTAAACTGTGAACCGGTGAACAGCAAAGCTCAAAGACTGCAGTCTACACACAACATACACAACATGCACAACATGCAGTGCCTCTGCTGTTTACTGTCATGTTATAAATATACAAGGCTGGCCGTGTGTGTGTGTGTGTGTGTGTGTGTCCTGGCTGCACAGCAGCCGCCTGTTGCAGAATAATTTCAACTGTTTATTTGATTTGGAGGACGGCCTACGCGGGGCTTCCACAGTCTGGCTCGCCATCAGGGCTAAAAGTGTCCGCGCTCTGCATCACTGGGTCTATTTTCAGCCGGCCTTCGCTTCCTGCTAATAAAAACGGCACGTCGCTTCAGGAGAACTGTGACGTCACGCGCTGACCGCACACATGCTCGGCACTGTTCGTGGAAGCGAGGCCTCCGTGTCACATTGTGAGTAGGTGGGTGTCAGGCTGAATCTTTACAAGCTCAAGGGAAGTGAGGAGGTGATCTGCGTGGGAGTGGGTGACATCTCCACGGACGGAGGGGATGTTTGTGATTGCTGCAAGTTTGCTCACACAGCCTGAGTGGACATTATATCATTACTGAGGTGGTAAAAAGTCAACATTAATCCATGAATGATGTGAGTACAACTGGAAAGCTCTAAATACACACTGTGAACCTGAACTGATGCATCACTGGAAGGTTTACGGGAAACTGTCGGCACAAAGCGAAGAAGCTCAGAACACATTCAAGAAACCACAAAATGACTCCAAAAAAGCTCCAAATAAACACAAAGAAACTAAAACAACACAAAATGAGCACAACAATGCATGCAACCCTGCAGCATGATACAAAATGAGCACAAAGAGGCCCAGAATATGATAGAAACATGCAAAATGACTAAAAAAAATGATGGAAAGTAACAGAAAAAAATTCAAAACAATCCTCAAATTTGCAAAATGATGAAAAATGCTCTCAAAACTACCACACAACAATACACAGTGACCATAAAACAAGACGATCACAAAGAAACTTAAACATACAAAAAGCCCCAAAACGACTTCAAAATAACCTCAAACAGCTCACACACAAATCTTAGTTTAGTTTGCAACAATGTGCAAAACAATCTTACTAAAAGCAGTGTGTTCACATTCAAATATGTCACCTTTAGACTGTTTTAGGTCATTTTAGTGCTAAACTGAGGCCCCGTTCAGCCTCCGTCTACACGGAGACGTTTCAGGAACGCTCTGCGTTTACACCTGGACGCCTGAAACGATGAAAACGATGTAGCTCCCATCGCCAGGCCACAAGGAGGCGCTGTTTTTTGGAAAGCTTGTTTACACAACACGCGCATGCGTGGAGGGACTCAGTAGGATGCGCCACAAAGATTTGTTCATTATTTATAAAATGGCCAATGTGAGAGGCTTTGTGGACTGACTGAGGCTGGATTGCTGCTGCGCTCAACACACACGTGATAAAAACACACACGCAAAGATCGACTGTGAGTCGCGCTACTCAAAGTTCTCTGCAGCGCTCGTGAATGCTAACCCTAACGAGTGTTGATCATCTATTAGCGCATGCGTGGAAAACTGTGGTGGTCGCGACCTCAGTGCACGTGTGCGAGGACCCCCGTTTCCAAAACACGCCGTCTTCAGCCGTTTACACGGAAACGCTCCACTCTGGACCCGGAAACACATCGTTTTCACTCCGTTCTCGTGTAAACGGGAGGACGAAACACATCGAAACGTTTCATTTTGAAACAGTGATGTGTGAACGGGGCCTAAAAGATTTAACGTCATGGCTGAACTGGGAGCTCCGTAAACACTTTATGGGCTTAAACATGTCAGGTACGATACGTGGATGACTGAAACATTTTGGACCATTTCCTGCACCTGACGTGCTTTTTTAAGAAAAGGTCAAATTATTTGGACGATGAACACCCTAACAAGACAACACATCCTGAGGAGGAGCGCCCACGTCCTGCTCCGCTCTGTTTTGATGTCAGCAGTAAACACAAATAAGTCTTTTAACAGGCCGAACGAATGTCTTCATAGCGCTGAATTTCCATAAAGTGGGCTGTGTGTGTGTGGGTGGGTGTTTCCCAGCAGAAAGACGTCCAAAATGAGCTGCCTACGTCTTAATCATGAAATGCCAAACTCAAGAAGTGAGTCATGCTCTCATACATGAGTCACTGTTAATCTTGCAGGAACTAAAGTGTGTTTTTTACCCACAAAGATGTCATCATTTTATTACCGTTTCCTCTTCCTCTTGGAGCAAAGTGATGGAGATGCATCTCTGTGACCTTCTGACCCCAAACAGCTGAGGTTCATCCCAAAATATGATGAATAAAGATAACGTCCTCTCCCAAGTAGGCTTATTTTAAGGGTCCATTCTGCCTGCAGTGACTCAAAATGACCATAAAAAGATAAAGTGAAACTCCAAACAGCTAAAGGAGGGAAATGACCACAAAGACGCACAAAACAGACAGAAAATGCATAAAATTACCAAAAAAAGACCGCAACGAAATTCAGAATGAGCAAAAGTGATGCAACACGAATACAAAATATTTCAAACGACCACAAAAAGGCCAAAACTCCACAAAGAAGAACAAAGAACAACTGCAGAAAGATGTCGACAATAAAACCCCCAAAATGAAGGAAAGGTGCGAAATTATCACAACAGACATGAAATTACAAAAAAAAGGACCGCAAAGAAAACCAGAACAACCAAAAAAGATGGAACATAAACACTGAGAGGCACAAAACACCACAAACACACACCAAAGAAACAACTGTGAGTATGAGCACAACTAAAACAACAAAATGAGCACAACGAGGAACAAAGCAACCAGAACATGACGCCAGAGGGTCCCAAATAGGCACGAAACCACAAAAAAAACACAATTACAAAAAGTTGAAAATTGACTTCAAATGCATACAAAAGTACCACAAAGTGCTGCTATAGTGAAGTCAGTGAACAAATGTGTGACGTTTGAGGGGTCGGCGTGAACGGGCTCCATCCGTGCTCTCACATCCTGAGTGAGATCGTTCTCGAATTATTGTGTTCGCAAGACTTTCATCAAACTTGACCTTTGACCTTTCCCTTGAGGTCAAGGTCACTGAGATTTTTAGTTATGGCCTGTTTGTGGAACAGACGTCGAGGCTTTGAAACAGCCGAGTCAATGAGACAAAACGCCCCAAATCACACTAAAGTACCACAAAATGTTGAAACAAAGGCACAAAAACTTCTTTTTCTCTTTTGCAGCACATGTGGTCAATTTTGGCATTTTTTGTTATATCATTGGTCGAGCGTGATCATATCGGTCTGTGTGTGCTGACAGAATATTGAACAAGTCCATGAGCGTCTCAGATGGTTTGGAGCATTTTTAGGCTTTTAAGCTCTACGTGTGCTGATTTATCTCGTGATGTTTAGTGTGTTTGACATGTTTTTGGTAAATGGACTAGCTCTTATATAGCGCTTTTCTACTCTGACTGACTGTTTACATTCACAGCACGTTTACATTCACCCCATTCACACACATTCATACAAGCACTTCCATGTGGAAGTAAGCTAAGTGCTTTTAATTAGCTAACATTCACACACATTCATAATCCAACGCTAGCGTCGGAGAGCAACTTGGAGTTAAGTATCTGACCTGCTCTACCTCCTGAGCTACAGCCACCCACATGTTTTTGTATTTTATTGTTTATTTACCGCGTGTTCGCCTGCCAAGGGTCGATGGAAATCATCCGATAGCCTAATGTGGGTCATGAGATCAGTGTTTTTGTGCTTCCTGATAAATAAAGACTGAAACGAGGCTTTCTCTGGACGAGGTTGAGGGTTCAGCTGGAGCAGCAAATTATTAAAAGCAACTTATGTCCACGTGACTCATGAGAGCCCTGCTTTGTGGTATCTTTGAAAAACAAACGGGGGAAATTTATGTGCTAAATGGGAATATTAGAGCTGTGAGTGTGTACATTTCCACATTACTGCCCACAGTGGTCTGTGGACGTGCTTTCTTTTGAACGAAACACACCTTCATCTTTTAGGAATAATTCATTTCTATATTTATCCAGCTGTGACTCAAATGTTTGCTGTCTGTAACAGTAATGACTGGGGGGCAAAGATCATTAAGCTGTAAATATTCAGAGGCATGCTGGGAATTGGAGTGCTTTTTTCGGCTGTTAGGTGGACTTTAAGTTGACGGACTGAGCGCCAGTGTTGGCAGTGAGGTGATTTGAAGGAAACTGACAAAAATATCGAGGTTATTTCGTCCGTATTTGTCTTAAATCTGATTTCGTGCCACGGAGCTCCGCCTTAGAGGCATGGCAGACTACATTTCCCACAATGCATCAGGTGTGACCCTTGCAGCGATCCGCGGTGCGGACGTGTTTGACAGTAATTCAAAAATGGGGCAGTGGAGCCGATCAGAGTGACCGCCGCGGAGCGTGAAGGAGGCCGCCGGAGAGCGCAGACACCCACGCCCGGCCCCGCTGCTGGCTTCTTTGTGTTGTTGTTGTTGTGTGTCCTGCACACGGAGGCTCCCGCGCTGACCGGCAGGAACGGGAATGAATGAGGAAAGCGGGCCGCTGAAAGGTGACCGCAGGCACGGAGGACAGGTGAGGTCTCACTCCGCTGCTGTTTCAGGACACCGGAAACCAGCCAGCTTAAACAGAGCGCAGAAAATCGCGCTAATGAAGGCGTAACGCTGAGCTGAGCGCTCCAGGGGCACGTTTGCTGCGATTGTACGGTTAAAATGAGGCGATTTGGATTCTGCATTCATTATTCATTTAATACTCTCTGGTACCCAAGTATCCATTACACCAGCCTGTTACCTGTGCAGGTGAGTTTATTACGCTTGTTCAGCAGGGTGTGGGTTCACCTGGACAGGTCACTGGTTTATTGGTAACACACTCACACCTACATCACCAGTTAACCTAACACGCTGGAGGAAACCCGAGAAAGGGCCCAGGCAGCCCTCCGGGTTCGAGTCCAGGACCGCCTGGCTGTGAGGCTCTGTGGTACCTGCAAAACAGACCTGGTCAGGGCAGAGGGCCGCCGTCCCCACAGACCTCTACAGGACCGCACTATATCGCCCCTGGTGGCCATTAAAGAGAACACACGTCTCTGCCTTTTAAAAACGTGCTAATCAGTTATGTTTGGGTAACGTTATTAACACGTGTCTGCATCTCTCACAGTGCACCACAATTTTTTTATAGTAAATGTAGATGAACCTGATTTATGCAGGTAGTCCCACTACCTGCGTAAAGGTTAAATAAAACAGTACAGAAAAAGTAATCTGACCCAGCGTTTGTGTATTCATTCTTAATGTTTTTTTGTTACATAGATCTCTTTTCATGTACCTTCTAATATATTTTCTATTAAAGTAAAATCTATTAAATCTAAAGTAAAATTCTATTAAAGTAAAATCTTTGTGTTTCATGAGGTCATCTTTTTGACTTTTGGTGGAGAAACAGCAAAATTAAAAATTAGCAGAGAAAAGAAAACAAAAAATGGGAAATTATATAATATTTAATTTCATCACAAATTAGTTTTTTTTTTAGGTTTTGGCAGCTTTGGTCCTCTGTAGGTGTACATTTGTGCCGCTGGCAGCAGAGTCTAAAGGTTTTAATACATGGACTGCTGTCTGCCTTTTTTGTGTTGTTTTTCATATTCTTTTTTTTTTTTTTTTTTATTTATTTATTTCTGTAGTTTCTTTTCTAGGGTTTGGTCTCGGAGGGGAAAACCAGTTTTGTCTCCTGCTGCGGAGCCTCTGCGCAGTGAGTCCTCTCCCTCATACACGATCTTCGGCGCTAACTGAGCGGAGCTACAGCTAACGACCGCCAGCGGACCCGAGCGGCGGCTCCTCGAGTCGGTATGATGCCCGGTGACAGCAGCATGGCCTCCATCGTTCAGAGGATAGCTCGGCAGGCTCTCGTTACCTTCAGGAATCCGCCCGTGGTCGGCGAGGAGGCCTCTAAGTCCTTCCTGGAGAACCACAGCAAGCTGCGGAGCCTTATGTCGGAAGTGCGGGCGACGGACCTGAAGCTCGTCCCGCGGAGAGCCGAGGACAGCGGCGCGCCCCCTCCTCAGCATCCGTATCACCGCGGCGTGCCCCCGGTCACCTACATGCACATCTGCGAGACGGACCAGTTCAGCATGGGGGTGTTCCTGCTGAAAAGCGGGGCCTCCATCCCGCTCCATGACCACCCGGGGATGCACGGCGTGCTCAAAGTGATGTACGGGAAGGTCCGGATCAGCTGCTTCGACCACCTGGAACGACCGGGCGGCAGCGGCGGCGGCAGCGCGCTGCCTCGGGCAGAGATGGGCGCGCTGCGGCGCTGCGTGCTCCGCTCCACCGGGGAGTACACGGAGGAGAGCGGGCCCTGCATCCTCTCCCCTGACCGTGACAACCTCCACCAGATCGACGCCGTGGACGGGCCCACGGCGTTCATGGACATCCTCGCCCCGCCGTACGACCCGGATGACGGCAGGGACTGTCACTACTACAAGGTGCTGCCCGGGGATGGGGTCAAAGACTCGGAGCAGAAGGAGAAGGAGGTCTGGCTCATGGAGATCTCACAGCCTGCAGAGTTCTGGTGCGGAGGGGAGCCGTACCCGGGCCCGGAGGTCTGCCTCTGATCCCCCCACAGCCCCGCTGGATCTATGAAGGATCTCCATAACCACCTGTGAGAGCCACGAGGAGCTAAAGGGGTAAATTAGGGGGCCAAATTTGGGATTTAATCCTGGCAAAGAGTAGAGGTGAGGCCCTGCAACACAAACTCTGCTAAAGTGAATTATATTGACTCCAGTTTCCTCCTCACTTGGACAAACAGAGCCACAGGCAACACTAAGCAACTTCCTGTGTGTGACACGATCCCCCGTGAATGGTCAGGAAACCAGATCTGCATCACACCCTTAGGGTCCTTAATTTCACAAAGTTTAGTTAAAAACAGCCAAAAAGGACTTAAATCCCACCAACATGATTCTTTCATTCCATAGAAATTAAATCGGACTCTGGGGTCTGAGCGGTCCTGAAAACCTCCCAATAAATTACTGTTTTCATATTTACACTAACTGTATATGAAGGACCAGCTGCCCACGTCACACATAAATGTATGATTCAGCACATTTACGGGCATTCAAACAGGTGAAAAAACAAGGAAAACAAATGAAAATTAGTGCGACTAATAGAGAACTCTATGGAAGACTGAAACCGCCAAAATAAAACAATTTATAATGTAATAAAATGAAGGTTGACACTTAATGGGAATAAATTAGATTATTTGTGTGTTTATAAAAAGAAATGCCCTATTTCTTTACCACTTTTTTTCTTCATTTATATATTGTTTAAAATTTGTTAACATTTAAATTTATGACTACATAGAGAACAGAAGATTTCTTTTTTGTATATGGAGAACTGTAACTGCCAAAATCAGGAAACAAGTAGCTCATTGAATACATTTATTTTTATACATTACTAAATCTTTAAGCAGTACATAAATACATAAAAAAAAATCCCAAAGTAAATAAATTGATGACGGGAATAAAGGCTTGAGGTTTATGAAGGACTGAAATTATCAAACTCACTAAAAATGAATAAAAAGAAATGCATACAATTAACGATAACACTTGGGGAGTTAACACAAATTTAAAAATAATAGAACAGAAATATCCACGTGTAAATGGGGTACTGATATGCAAAAATTGAAAAACATAAATGTGGCATTTAATGCACCTAAATATTATGATTATATATGAATGTATAAATTCTAACATGGGGGAGAACAGCCAAAGTCCAGTATAGATACTTTACAATTTCCTATAAAGTGTGACAAGTTGTTTCTGTATTTGTTCTTTTTTTTTTTTTTTTTTTTTTTTTTTTTGTTCTTTTTTTTTTTTTTTTTTTTTTTTTTATTAAATTCTTTTA
>VUQK01027770.1:0-24230 GCA_015106715.1 Bujurquina vittata | reverse complement strand
ATTTTTAATTTTTATTTTTTTTTTTCTTTTATTTTTAAAAAAAATTTTTTTTTTTTGAGATAGAAAAAACTTAAAATTTTTTTTTTTTATTTTTTTTTTTTTTTTATTTTTTTTTTTTTTTTTTTTTTTTGGGGCCAAGGTCCCATGCTATAGCTTGTGTGAACCAGTTTATCATTGGCCGAGCTCAGGCTCTGATGGATAACATCGACACTTTTATTGAGGTGAGAAATTCAAAAAATCTTTTTTTTACTTACTTTTTAACTAAATTCGTGCAATTTTGGACCATGAGTTTTGGTTTTTTGAAACAAAAGGAATGCAGTTCATGAAAGTTTATTTGGCTTCAAACAAAATCTACATGAGCATGGCGTTTTTTCAGCTTATTGCGAAGACACTCTGTCACATGTGTTGGAGACGGTGCTGACAGTTCTGTAAATAATGACGTCAGAGCTGCTCTGCAAGACAAACTATGTGATGACATAATTTCTAAAATATTCCAAGCATCTTTTTCTGCCTTATGTTCTGCAAAAACAAAAGCTTTCATATTTATGCCTATTGGATAACATATCTGCTGTTATCCTGGTTTCGGTTATAGGCCAAAATGTTGAGCTCCAATTAAATTGTCCATGTGGGCAGATTGCCAGAGCAGGTAAAATGATTCAGCAGAACTGCACAGTGTTTTATAGTGAAGGTACCAGGCCTCTTACAACCTTTTTAAATATTAAATTACTTTTTCTAAAAACACGGTGATTTTTTTTTTCCTTCACTTTTGTCAACCATATTCATCTTTCCTTTCTGTTTGTCCTCTGGATTCTCTCTTATTTATTTCTTTTCTTTTAAGAGTCTGTTTGCTTTGGCTGGTGACGAGGACAGTGAAGTGCGGAAGAACGTGTGCAGGGCTCTAGTCATGCTCCTGGAAGTCCGAATTGATCGCCTCATCCCACACATGCACAGCATCATCCAGGTGAAGGCCTGACTAATCTCTGCCTTAGACTGTTTGGTTTTCGCTTTGTCCTCCACTTTCTCTTAATCACCTGTTTTGTTGTGCCCCCCCCCAGTATATGCTGCAGCGGACGCAGGACCCAGATGAGAACGTGGCTCTGGAGGCCTGTGAGTTCTGGCTGACACTGGCTGAACAGCCCATCTGTAAAGAGGCCCTTTCTGGTCACTTGGTCCAGTGAGTGCTCACATTTCCCGCATGCCACAGACTGGGTTAATGAGATAATTTCATCTGAGTAGTAATGTGGCTTTTTATATCATTTTTTTTTCAGACTGATACCTATTTTGGTGAATGGAATGAAATATTCTGAGATAGACATTATTCTACTAAAGGTTAGCAGCCACTGGACAAAACAAGCGCAAACGCTCCGCCTTCTGTTCTTGTGTTTTGCTGTTTACCTGTGTCCATTGTGCATTCACCTTGAGCTCTGATGTCCTCCAGGGTGACGTCGAGGAGGATGAGACCATTCCGGACAGCGAGCAGGACATCAAGCCTCGCTTCCACAAATCTCGCACTGTCACTCTGCAGCATGAAGGAGGGGAGGGCGAGGAGGGGGAGGACATTGATGAAGATGAGGACGATGATGATGATACACTCTCTGACTGGAACCTACGTATGTTTCACATGCAAAGTTAGAATAGCGATTAGAGTTCCTCAATCAAACACATCATAAGGAGCAAAAAAGCACAAAAATGCAATATACATCTAAATAAAGTTTTAAAAAATCATGGAGTAAAAAAAAGAGGAAAACTGCATTTTCTTGGTGTTTGGCCATCAGTATAATTTAGTGCATATAAATACTTTTATGACAAAGTAATCTAAGCATTACAAGGAAAAAAAAGCAAGATTAGTGATCTTCTAAACATCCATCCAGTCATCCATTTTCTTCCACTTATCCAGAGCTAGGTCATGGGGGCAGCAGCCCAAGCAGAGAAACCTAAACCATCCTCTCCCAGCCTATCCAGTTCACAGGCCGGCTGAGAGAGATAATTTTATCCATTGTGTCCTGGGTCTGCCCCGGGCCTCCTCCTGGTAGGACAGGCCTTGAACTTCTCACCCAAGGGGTGGCCAGGAGGCATTCAAGCCCAGCTTCAAAAAAACATGCTTCACTATTTTGTCAGCTTTTTTGTAAAATTTTGTAAAAATTTAAAAGCTTATGAATAACAACAATTTTTCTATTTTAGCATTAAAAATATCAGTTCAATTTAAAGAGCTGGCACATATGGTGGGTTAACCATTATAGAAACATAGAAATAATTTTGGTACTTACCAATATACAAAGTATGTATAAAAAGTTTTTCTGAGGCGAGCATTTACAAACCCTCTCCATTTGTTACACTTTGTTTTTAGTTCTATAAAACCCTGTTGTGCTAGTTTTTCCTGGGACAGTTTCACAGTTATCCAACACTGACTTTGGATTTTCCCCTTTTCAGGGAAGTGCTCCGCTGCCGCTCTCGACGTTCTTGCTAATGTGTTTCGCGAGGAGTTGCTGCCCCATCTCCTTCCCTTGCTCAAAGGCTTGCTTTTCCATCCTGACTGGGTCATCAAGGAGTCTGGCATCCTAGTGCTTGGGGCTATCGCTGAGGGTAAGATAGAGGGACCTATGCTATAGGTCACACTTAAAGAGGAGCAGATTATGTTTATCTCCAATTCTATTATATATATTCTGTTACTTTACAGAATACTTTGCTTGATACATGAAATAATCCATTTTTACTATAAACTGGGCTTTTTGTGGTCCTCTGGTTCATCTGCTCTCTGAAACAAGCTGTTTAAGTTCTCTTGCCCATCCCATTAAGTTAACTTGGCTACCCCTTGAACAGCAAATGGGTGTGCTTTTTTTGCTATAGCCAGACCTGTGTATTAGGTATATCTGCTCTTACTGACATCATACAGAGTTCAATTTTTTTAAAAAAAACTTAGAGAATTTTTTTTTTATTTTAGATTATAAATTTAAGACTAACTGTGGGGAGACCCTTCACATAATGTGTAAACCTTTCTAAACATTTAATCTGATTTTAATTTTCAAAGAACAACACAATTTTTCTTTTCATTTTCATAATCGTAATGAATAAAAATAATGTTCATCCTTCCAGGCTGTATGCAGGGTATGGTACCTTACTTGCCTGAGCTTATCCCACACCTCATTCAGTGTTTATGCGACAAGAAGGCCTTGGTCCGCTCCATTGCCTGCTGGACCCTCAGTCGCTATGCGCACTGGGTGGTCAGCCAGCCTCCTGATGCTCACCTGAAACCCCTCATGACTGAGCTGCTCAAACGCATCCTGGATGGCAATAAGAGAGTGCAGGAGGCGGCATGCAGGTACAGCTCTTCCTTTTTTCTTTTTTTTTCTCAGTTTTTTGTGTGCTGTGTTTTCTAATTTATTACTAATAAATTCTTAAACAAATCTTGTCTTTCCCCACAGTGCATTTGCCACTCTTGAGGAGGAGGCTTGTACAGAGCTGGTGCCGTACCTGAGCTTCATCTTGGATACGCTGGTTTTTGCTTTTGGGAAGTACCAGCACAAGAACCTCCTTATTCTCTATGATGCCATAGGAACACTGGCAGACTCAGTGGGACACCATCTGAACCAGCCTGTGAGCCCAAATGTTACACACTTAGACACAGCCACACGTTTGCATAGAAAATGGCAAAAAAAAAAAAAAGACAAAATTCTTGCTTTTTTTTTTATTTTTATTTTTAATTTAGGAGTACATACAGAAGCTGATGCCTCCACTGATAGCGAAGTGGAATGAGTTGAAGGATGAGGACAAAGATCTCTTCCCTCTGCTCGAGTGTCTGTCTTCTGTTGCCACAGCGCTGCAGAGCGGCTTCCTGCCCTATTGTGAGCCCGTCTATCAGCGATGTGTCACCCTGGTCCAGAAGACACTTGCTCAAGCCATGGTGAACCAAACATGCATACTTGATGACTCACAATTTATGCTTTTGCTGCTTTACATAAATGACACGTGTTTTGTGCTTATCTCAGATGTACAGTCAACAGCCAGATCAGTATGAAGCACCCGACAAGGACTTCATGATTGTGGCCTTGGATCTTTTAAGTGGCTTGGCGGAGGGACTTGGGGGGCATGTGGACACGCTTGTGGCTCGCAGTAATATAATGACCCTGCTATTCCAGTGCATGCAGGTGAGGAGAGGCTGTGTCTGTCCTGAAAAGACCTTAAAGTTAGAATATCTTGTCCTTTAATGTAGTCTGTTTTCATTATTAGTAGACTTGAAAATCAACTTAACTAGACGTGATAAATTTGCAGGGAATGCACATGCGTGTGCATCATTGTCATTGTAATTGATTTAAAAATATAAACTCCCTGGTCATTTGCATCAGAGCTCTAATTAGAAATGATAATGCAAACTGAATATTTCCCACCACTCATGCTTTTCGCTCAGTATTTAATTTTAATTTGAAGTAACCAGAGGAAATGTGCTGTATTTGAGTGTTCAGTGCTTACAGCCATTTGATTGCAGAAGATTTGTCAGGAATGAAACACACTTTTTAGACAGCTCATCTTTTAAATATATTTTTCTAGATCGTCTTTGAAGATGGAAGAAGGAAAACGTCCATGAGCTGTTTGATGTGGCACTGGTAAATTCTTTATTTGTTGGGTTGGTGTATATTCACATTAGTTTTGTCTCTCTCTCTTTTGTCCCAGGATACGATGCCCGAAGTAAGACAGAGTTCATTTGCTCTGCTGGGCGATTTGACCAAGGCTTGCTTTCCTCATGTCAAACCCTGCATCGGTAATTTTTTAGTTGTCTATTTCCCTTACGCACCTGTACATACATATATGTGTTCCATTATTCCGTTTTTTTAACATTTTGTGTGCGTCTCTCAGCTGAATTCATGCCAATCCTCGGAACAAACCTGAATCCAGAGTTCATCTCCGTCTGCAACAATGCTACCTGGGCCATAGGAGAGATCTGCATGCAGATGGGTAAGTGGAAGAGGCCCTGTTTTTGTGCCAAGGATTTATGCTAATTCTCTTTGATGGTGTCATGTGCAGTTCGGTGTGAGATGCCGTGTGTCATTTTATTTTCTGCTCTGCCAGGAGTGGAGATGCAGCCATATATTGCTATGGTTTTAACCCAGCTGGTTGAGATTATTAATCGACCCAATACACCCAAGACCCTGTTGGAGAACACCGGTATATGATTGAACATAATTTTATACATGTTCTCAAGGGGAAGTGAAGAGGTGGTAGACATTCTGTCAGTTGTGCCAGCCATATAGATGCACACTTTTCTAAGAGCAGTGTTGACTTATCTCTGTCCTCTTCCAGCAATCACCATTGGCCGACTGGGCTACGTGTGTCCTCAGGAGGTTGCTCCCATGCTGCCGCAGTTTATCCGACCCTGGTGAGAGATGGTTTGATTCTGGGTCTGAAAAGTGAGGCCAAAGTGAACGTGCCTTAAACCTCTAAAGGCCAGCATTATTTAGAGAACTGACATTCTTTCATTAATTTTAGATATTATTCAATTCATAGAGCAGCAGGAGAGAAAAATTGAAGTCTCTTAGTTTCCTCAAATAAAAAAGTTCTCTTGCACAGTAACACATCAGTTTGCATGTTTTCCATTAGTTTTTTTAAGGTGGTTTCTCTTTTTAGTAAGATGGGACTCATCAACTCATTGTTTTGGCAGCATCATGTTCAAGGGCCACTAACCTGTTTAATAATTGCATGTTCCAGGTGTACGTCTCTCCGAAACATCAGAGATAATGAGGAGAAAGACTCCGCCTTCCGTGGGATTTGTATTATGATTGGTGTGAACCCTGGAGGTGTGGTGCAGGTGAGACATTGTACATTGCAGTAATTAGAATTCATAGTGTTTGCATTTGGCTGTAAACTAAATTGAAAGGCAGTTTGGAGAGTGTTCTTAAGATCGCGTGTCTTCCGCTGTGTTCAGGACTTCATCTTCTTCTGTGACGCAGTGGCCTCCTGGGTGAATCCTAAAGATGATCTGAGAGATATGTTCTACAAGGTGAGGGTCCAGCTCATATTAAGGGGCAAGTTCAAGTTGTGTTTCCACAGCAAGTACCATCCAAAAAGTAATTCTCCTCTCCCTCTGCGGCATGATTGACTGTGAGGTGTAGACACTGAGGTGTAGACACCTCGGGCACAGCAGAGTGTGACCATCTGTGTTTCAACTATGAACTTCAACAGCATGGACAGTGTTTTTTCCAGGCAGATAAGCTGACTGAACACATTCCCCTCAGGATCTTTTCACATAAAGGGTGCTCTGAAAAACAGTAAAATGTGCTCCCTCTACATTTGGTGTAATGCACAGCCCTAGATAGATAGAGAAATATAAAAAAATAAGGATCCATTCAGTAACTGCTAGAATTTATCAGTGTGCTGTGTTGAATTATAAAATGAAGTCTACTTTCAAAGGAATCCTTAACATGAACTTGAAACAAACTGATTATATCTATTTGCATTGCCACACAACTTCTATAGGACTTTGATGCATTTTATTATGTCCCTGAAAGTGAAATTGATGAACCTGCCTGACATATGTATTTAGCTTTATACTACTTTGCTCTAAACTGCCTTTGGCCCAGTTTATGTACGGTTCCCACAAAATATTGCATGATGCTTATCAGATTCACTCCATGTCCCCGACCGAACCAGCTGTTGGACAGTGTTTACCACACAAAGACTTTACTTGGCTGGGAGTCCCAGTATAACTACTCATTTCACTATTTTTATTTTTTATATCCTTCTAAGAGACCTGTTGACTTCTCCAATCTTGGTGCTCTTAGTTTGAAAGCTGCGTTGCTGCTAGCCCCTTATCCCAACAGCTTGATTGATGGCTTGGTTACCGTTGTGGTGGTTTGAATATGACCGCAAGAGATGCATTCAGTGGGTCTGTAATCAGTAAGCAGTGGCTGCTGGATACTCAAAAGTTACACATTCCCAAGGAGCTCTAAATTATTTCTTATTAACTCTTGTCTTAGTGGAGATGTTAGACAGAGCAGATGACAAAAGAAGGACCAGAGGATTTCCCAACACATTTAAGTAGGGCTGCTTTCTCAGTCAAGCAGGGTCAAATCACTGGAAGAGCCCTGACTCACCTCTGTTTCTTCATGAATCCACATCTCCTGGCTGTTTGAGATATTGAAGATATGCCATTTTCTATCTGTTCCCAAAGATTCTCCATGGTTTTAAGGAGCAGGTGGGGGAGGAAAACTGGCAGCAGTTTTCAGAGCAGTTCCCACCACTGCTGAAGGAGAGACTGGCAGCGTGCTATGGCGTTTAGATTCTCTACACCCACCTAAGAGGTAATCCCATATCCAGCTTCATTTAAACGCACACCAGAGGTACAAACTGCATTTTACTAAACTGAACCTCTTTGTGTCCATCTGTTTCTTTTGATCCTTCCAGGTTAGCCAGCAGGAGGAGGGTGAATGGGAAACTCATCCATCTGTGTATTGCACTGCCCTGATCTGGGGGGAGGGAGAGGGATGCTATTGGCCGCTCCCCCTGATGGACGGCCCCCACGCCCTATGTGTTTGTCCATAGAGGGAGGGTAGGCGGGTGGGAGGGAGGGACAGGGGGGACACCTCTAGATTAACTAGGCAGGGACCCGACACAGAAAAACTAACTGGTAGGGACAGATAGAGAGCAACAGAAAGAAGGACACGGAGGAGAGATGGAGGGAGATCTAAGATGGGAAAGAGGGAGGCAGGGAAAGATGCCAGCATAGAGAAAGTTCAGGGAAAGAGAGGGAGGGACTTCAATAACGAGTAAGGGAAAAAGCGTCACAGAAAGGTCTGTTACTTGGCTTTGAGGACAGGGACAGCTGAGATTTCAATGGGATTCTTAAACTTAAGAGTAATAGATTTCTTGACTGATAGAGACAGACCAATGAACACAGACTCACACACTTTAACTTGCACATTCTGTACATGCAGTACATTGAACAGACTGTGGGTGGCACTATATTTGAGACTTTTTGAGACCAACTACATGTAGGTAGGGACCGACAGGTGTCTAAACTCTGTTCATTTTCTGGGTTATACATTTCTTTTCCGGGGAATAGGATTCAGTATAAATTACTTCATCCATAGTCACTGAATAGATACTTAACTGTAAGATATCTCGCTATTTTCATCTATGTTTCCTACCTTCATTTTTGACCAGAGTGCTGCTTCACAGAGCTATGTATCTACCAGACATATTCCTGTCACATTTTCTACCTGATCAAACCAGGGTAAGAGAGAGAGGAAAAAAAAAAGAAAGAAAGCATCTTTCCTTGTGGCTTCACAGCAACCATTCCTCTACGAAGGGAGGATTAGGGCTAACACATTTGTTTTCTCACCAGAAGGGGAGCAAATCTTACCAAGAAAATCACATTTTTAGTTGTCTCTTTGCAGTTTTGTGCGTGTGAATGTGCGCATGTGTGCATGTGCAGTTTGTAAATCCTTACTTCGGCATTCTGTGTTAACAGTGTGTGAAAATGTGTATTGTTTTTGATATGGTACCAAGCTAAAACTTGACTCCCACCACAATGTCCTGGGCACCTGTTAACTGTGACCAAGTGTGTGTGTTTGTATGTGTGTGTGTGTGTGTGTGCACAAGATTGAGTGAGTGTATATGCATTTGTCTACATTCGTACTGATATCCATTTGATGCCATATCAATATCTTAGGTAAAACAGTGATTGGCAGTGTCATTGTGATCTTTATAATATTTTAAAACTGGTTCTTTTTTTTTGCTGCTACTGATGATTTTTGTTTTGTTTTGGTTTTTTGTTTTTATAGTCAACTTAAATTCGCACACTTAACAAAAAAATTAATTAATGCTATTTTCAGTGACTGTTAAGTTGTTTTTGCACTTTTTTAAAACTTTATTTTACCTATTTTTCTTTTTTGTATGGATTTTTTTTTTTAAACCTCACCCATATGATATGTCTTGACCCTAATGTCAGTGTTTGTCATACTGTGTTGCACTGTGAAATTAAGTGTCTGTGACTGGCAAAAATATCCCCAATACTAAATGGCAAATAAAAACAACTTTGTGAAACTGCGACTAATCCGCACTTTTACAATGACTAACCTTGCCATATTGCTGAGGTGTGTGTGTGCGCGTGTGTGCAATCCTGCATGAGTAGGTGCGCATCAGTACTTTTTTTTTTTTTAAACCTATGAGAATGTTTTTGATAGATACGACGTGTGTATAGTAGAGGTGTAAATGATCCCCCCCCCCTCCCCTTTGGAAGGGTTATAGCCTGCCCCAGCCTACTTTGTGTGCATGCTCAGTGTTGGTGTTTTCACCTTGTGTGCGTGCGTGTGTGTGCGCAGTTTGATGAATATTTTAAAATAAAATGACTGCCCTTTACACACCAACACACCACCTCAATTCACAACAAGAAGAGAGCACAGTACAAACTTCAAATAATAAGAGCTAGGACACTGCCAAAGAGCAATAGCCACTGAAATTTCAAAAGCAGGCAGTCAGTACTGATGAGCTGCTATTTCAATATTCACTATGTTTGTCGTGCTGGTTTAGAGTTTGGTGCACAGCAGGGCTTTTATGACTAATCATTAAGATTTAGCCAGCAAAATTGATTACAGGGATCAATATTTTTTTTCATTTGATAAAGTGTTTTGCAGCATTTAGACATTTGGAAACAGGCAGTGGCACTTGATTTGACCTAGACTGTGACAATTGAGATAATCAAACTGATCATTAGTTATTTCAAATATGAGACAATCTTAACCCCAGTTTAATTCTGTCTCCACTGTTTGTTAGTTCAAATCTTGTACACAAAAAAAGGTTGATTGCTTGTTCATTTTTAGCATTTTTCATTTGCTTTATTGCAGATTTTTATTTTTTTTATCTTCACGAGCAGTTTTTGTATTGGCAAGATCAGTGTATATTTTCTTTGGATGTAGTATGCTTTAGTGCCAGTCATGAATATGATGAGTTTGAAGTGAAACGGGGGGGCTCACCGCAGATTCTTGAAGAGAAGAAGTCATTTTATGTGTCAGTTCTGTTTATATTATAAAGAGCATGTTAATGTTGCAGTTTGGCAGAAAGACATGGGTACTTTTTGCTTTTCTGTGAATTACTTTCGCCAGTCGTGTTCCCTTTTTTTGGAAGGTGGGAATGGAAATAAAAATGCTTTCAGTCTATTATATGATTTATAATTTGTGTGTAATTTCTTGGAAATCCAGGTGGATTGTGGATTCTTTAAATAAGTCATGTCCTGGAATATGAAAGAAAGTTGATACAGTTGCCAGTCTGGCATCTTTTATCCAAAAAGCTGCATTTGCCATAGCATATCTGGAAATATTAATGAATCCAGAATTTCACCTCGTTAGGAGTTCCAGCTATGTAGGACAAAGACATGTTTTCACAGAAGCACCTCAGAAGTCTCAGGAAATAAATGTGCTATCACTTCCTTTGGTTCAGATTTCACAGCAGTGTTTGTTCCTGTATGGAAAAGCAATAATGCACGTGTCCAACAGCCCTGCTAAGCGGTTACCTTTAACCACTAAATGCGTTTTCATGTTCAGGTCACTTGCAGATCTAAGAACCATTACTTTCCTTTGACAAATATTGCGCTTTATGTGCTTTTTTTTTCACAAAAAAGGGGATCTCCTTATCCCCTCTTGTTGACACGATAACACAGTTTCTTTAGCACTGCCCCTGGAGATGAGGCCTGACAGATCAACAGCTGTATGTGACTGTGCTGCTGCCAATCAAAGTCTCTAACGAACCAAAACTAAACTAAACACCATTACACATCAGCACACAAAATGTGCATCCAGTGAAAAAAAACTGAGAAAGCTGGCTGGCTTTGACAGATAACAATCTAGGCTCAGCTATGTGTTTGTTTCAGCTGTAAATTGATATGAACAGTTTTTCATCTTCTGTAGGTGTTCTTATTATGCCTTTTGTTCATGTCCCAGTGGATGTAAAGTTGGTGTCATAAAAAGGATAAATTTTACACAAAGAATAAGGGAAGCGCTGCATGACTCTGGTGGCTGATCCCACAGGAGCAGGTATTTCTGCCATACTCTCACGAAGACTTGGCGTCAGTTCACTTTGGTCTGGTTTTTGCTAATATGGTTGAAGAATAAATGTAATTTCACCTGAAAACAGAATAACTTGGTTGTTTTCTGTTATTATGCCTGGCAGCTGACATGAACAACCCTGCAGTGTGCTTGTATGTGCACACACCTTCATACTGAAATCATGTATTTTTCACTAAGTTGAGGCACTTGATTCCTGAAAAGTATTAGTTAGTAGTACTGCTAACTAATGACTTTAATGGAAAATTATACAAAGGATTGGTGGTTTGAACAACTGGATAGATCTTGAACAGAAACTGCCTATCAAGCAAGTTAGGCCAATTAAGGAGGTTATAATGTTACAATGTACATTTGTTACACTTACATGTTTCAGATATCAAGCAAAGTTTTAAATTAGACAAAGATATAAGTATATACCAAATTGAGTATTTAAATAATGATTTCCTTTATTAAAGGAAAAAAAGCCATCCAAACTTGCCTGGTTCTATGTGATTACCCTTAAACCTAAAACCTGGTTGTGCCACTTTGGCAGCAAGAACTACAATCAAGCGTTTGCGATAACTTTGGGCTGATGGGACAAAGGTTGAACTTTTTGGAAGGTTTGTGTCGTGCTGCAGCTGACATAAAATTAACAGAATATCAGAGAATAATAAGAGAATGTCCACCCATCAGTTTGTGCCCAGAAACCCAAGCACACTTAGGTTATGCAGCAGGACAATGATCAGAAACACACCAACCAAGTTCATCTCTGAATGTCTGGAAAAGGAAGTATTTGGAGTGGCCTAGTCAAAGTCTGGAGTTAAACAAGATTAGGATGGTTTGAAGTGACCTTAAACAGGCTGTTAATACTTGTTCTTGCTGCCCAACCAGTTATTAGTTTTAGGGGGGAATTACTTTGTCACACAGAGCCAGGTATGGTTGGATAGTTTTGTTCCCCTTAATAAATAAAACATGAATTTCACTTTGATGCTTTCGTGCTGACCTCACCAATCAGTCAGGACGTTTGCCTATGAATACTGAGCTTCCAGGGAAGGCGTGGTAGTTGTAGTGAGACCAGCTATGTGATATGGTTTGGAGTCTGTGCAGCTGATGAAAAGGCAGAGGGCTGATCTGGAGGCAGCTGAGTTCATGATGTTTAGTTTTGCATTGGGAGTGAAAAAGATGGACAGGAGTAACCTGGTTTAGGGACAAAGTAAGAGAAGAGAGGTGGAGCTGGACATGTGCAAGTCAGAGATACTGACTAAACTGGGAGACATTTGTCGAAGAGAAAGCTGCCAGGAGGCTTGTGAAAGTGATGAGAGAGGACAACAGGAAGTCTTGGAAATGGATAATCTGCTGTGGTGACCCCAAACTGGAGACTGGCCTTCCACGTGAATGCTTGTCAAACCTGGATCTTTTGCTGTTTATTATTAACCAGTATTACTGTTGCATTTTTCTCATATTATGAAAGTTTATTTCACATGGCGAGAAATAAATGACCACACTGACGAGACAATAATTCAGAAAGCTAAATCAAATAATCAGAGGGTTTACAGTGCTACTCAGTCTATCTTTTAAATATTTTCCTTTGTGGATCATTTAAGAAAAGTGCTGAAGTGATTAAACATCATATATTATATAGCATTGTCCTGAATTCACATTTAAAAGTTGCATGGTACCTAATCTGACATACTGCACACATACTGTGATTAACTACTCCAGGACTCCAGTCTTTAAGATAGATAGATAGATAGATAGATAGATAGATAGATAGATACAAACAAAAGTAATGTTTATCTACAGCAATAATAATAATAATACTATCATAGACCATACTCATGGCTCTGAAATGACTATGATTTAATACACTGTTTGCATCATCATTTGCATAAAATAATATCTCAGTAAAGGCTCTGCCAGTCATTAAATGTCATTGTTTAATGCAGCCACATTTATGACACATCCACAGGGCATGTCTTTGCCTTCACAGACACTGTAAAGTAGACACCTAGACAATACTATGTGATATCTTAAAATGTGTTTTGTACATAAAATAGAATTTATGAATATTACCACAAATGTTCCCTTTTATACATTTTATCTCCTTGTGACTCTTTCCTTGTCCATGCCTCTGCAAAGTGAAGCTATGCTCCTAAAGGAATCATGATACCGATCCCCACTTTATTCCAGTCTCATGTTTCTTCCTCTGCTGCGGTCAGAAGTTGCTGAAGATCTCTTGTTTCTTGCTCCAGTCCATAGGGGGTGCTCTCTTCCTGTTGCGGCTGGCGAGGACCTTTTGCTTAGCCTCTGCAGCTGTTGGGCTAAGACGCAGGCCACTGTCTGTAAAGGGGTCTGAAATATGCCTGTCATCTTCATCAGGGACCTACAGTATACACAAACACACTCTTTCTAAGTACACAATCATTTTCTGAATATTTTTGTTTGTCTTGTACGTCATTGTTCTCTCACCTGAAAGCTCATGTCTGAGCTGCTGACCTCTGACTGGGTGGTGGAACTTCTGGAGGACTGGGATGCTGAGCTGCCATTGGTCCAGGATTTGGGAGACAGTTTTGTAATCTGGGAGTTTGTCATGGTGCCGTTTATTATCGGTGGGTCTGTGGCAGGGAGTTCAGTGGTTGGAGAAGGGGTAGGTGGCTCACTGTCAGGGGCTGGGTCATCCACGCAGACTTCTGTGACAGAAAAAAAACAACAGTAAATATTTCCTTTCAAGTATAGAAATAACTGTGTTTATTAGAACAGGTATTATTTAACCTTTAAGGTGGCTGATAGTAGGTATGATTCCCAATCTGTTAAAAAGCTCATCTGTCTCCTGGTCGACCACTAGGAAGTGTACTTGATCCCCTGCTGCTCTTATGAGCCCTACGACTTCTGAGTGCCTCAGGCCCCCTGTGGTCACTCCATTCACCTGAGACAGAAAAAAAACCCCAAACAAAACAAAAAGTGGAACATCACTGGAGACAAAAGCAGGTAAGTGAAGATTAAGGAAAGAAAACAATTAAAAAGCCTAGAGGCACAAGGGAGGAGATTAGGGAGTGGCCATGAACCTACGTGACAAGCAAGAGGTATGAAAAGATCAAAACCAGAATGATTTGCATGAATTCCCTTCCTGCCTCTTCACACTTCCTTCACCCAACACGGACTGCACCTCATGAAGATGGAAATAAAAGCAAAGCCTCACTTTTGCAAGCACGAAGCTGCCACAAATGCACACATCATCTTCTCATTATTATTCCATGACATCTTTCCTTCCTTTTTGCTTGTAAAAAACATCTCTTTCCCACCCAGACTGACAAGGACTGCCATTGTTATTCCAAAGTAGGCTATAATGAAGATTTCCTATAATCTCCATGTATTTAAGTATGAGTGCATTTTAGTTTACCTCCAATATTCTGTCTCCAGGACGAATGCCTGAATGCTCAGCAGGTGAACCAGGGTCAACGGCACGTACAAACTGTCCACGTTTTTTCTTATCGCTGTGCAGATTGAAGCCATAGCCTTGCTCCCCCTTCACCATGTGACACAGACGGGGAAGGAGCTCAACTGCCGGCTCGGGCGAAGGCTCAGCCTGCAGCTATAAAAGGATGAAGACAACAGCAAAGATGAGATGAGACTTTAGTCTTTTTGTAAACAGTGGAGTAAATACACTGACAACCCTGTCTGGTACCTTAAAACTAATGACAGGTGAAGTCAACTGAAATCTATTTCCCCGTAATGTGTATTTGTTTATCAGAAGAATGTAACTATTTATTTATATACATATAAAGAATATAAGAATACTAGAAAGAATAATATATACACTGAAGGACAAACAAAATATTTGAAAAACTCTGGGAACTCTGTAAACTTTACAAAGGATTTAGATTTTACAGAATAGCTGTTTAATGTAAACCATGCAGTATTTAGTTGACAGTTTTAAAAAAAATGCAAATATGGAAGAACATTTTTTGAAAAAGTATTTTTTGTGGGAATAACTTGTGAATGTACATATTTTGTCATCATTACAGGATGGTGGAGGTGCAGGAGGAAAATGAGCTGCACCACGATGCAAAAACTACTCAGGAACTGCTCAAGAAGCATGACAAAGAGCCCAAAATGTTGACCGATCTAATGGAACATCTGCAGGCAGAGCTGGAGTAAGCCAGATCAATAGAGGCCCCAGTCCACAGCCTACAGAACCCAAAGAACTGTCCTGCTACCTCAGGACACCTGCACAGGTCTATTTATACCGTAATAAGTCAGGAATGTTTTGGTAGCACAATATCAAATCTCCAATTCAAATAAAGAGTGGAGATTGGAGAGACTAATCCAGTGTAATTTTTGCAGCCAAATTTATAAGACATGCATAAATATTGATAATGTACACTTAAAGTGGACCTATTATGCTCTTTCCAGCCCCATATTGTTGAACTTATGGAGCACCTGAATTCAATTATGTAGATAATTTCATCCAGTCCTAAACTAATTTGGTTTAAAAAATGAGCAACAAACAAGTAAAATCCTAAGAATATGGTTTTCCTAAGATATGATTTATAACAAGACTCTGGCATTGGATTGCAACAGTTTGTGCAGGTTACGGCCGGGCATTAATTCAATTAGGCATATCAGTTTTCAGTACAACAGTTTCATGACAATATAATCATATCAAATGATCTTTTGTCATAATTCTCTTGTTCCAATAATAAGCTTCAAGGTAATTGTGTGTTAAAGTGAGCATAATGAGTTGAACATGTTTTACACACTTAAAGTACTTTGCTACATGCAAACATGTGACAGTGAAGAACAATTTATTGCATTAGAAATGGTCAATTGTTTTCTGTAAATTTGCATTTGCATAATTTTCTGCGGTTAACTGGTGATTGTAACTCATCCATAGACGGCTATAACACCTGGGATTAGCTACAGCTGGCTTTGCCTCTCAGTTTTTTGACCAATTTTAATTTCCATATTGTTGTAGCTGTGCTATAAATTCAGTGGCTGCCAGGTTGAACTGGTGGTCTAAGTGGACCTGTCTGAGACACATTAAGATTAATCAAAGGCCTAATCTTCAGTGTCAAGAACCGGCATTTTGTCTGCCTGCCCAGACTTTGGCTTTGGCTTATACTTATACTATTAGATACATGCTGGCTTTGTGTGAGCGTGTGTTTTGCAGCAGGGTCTCATATTAGTCCTTGTCCTGAAGGTAGCACTTGATATTGGCTGTTGAGTGACGCAGCTGTGACTGAACCTTCATATGTAAGCTGGCCTGAGGACCTTTTGATGGATCTCTTTGTTCTTTCTGCTCCATCAACAACAGACTGAATGTAAAACACTCAGTACTCAAGGAGTAGCCAACATGTATGAATAACTAGAGAAGTTTATCCCTGTCTGTTAGCAGGACTATCAGCTGTAGTTACTGAACAACACAGTGACAGCTTTTAAAGATCTCTAAGACGGTCCTGTTAGCTGTATTTTTCATGTTGGCCCAAATTAATTGACACGTCAAAAGCTGCACAACAGGCTCATCTGGAAATATCTCAGCGGCTCTATTTGAGGATCTTAAGTGTTTACCCTATAGATATATAGGGTATATAAAATATTTAAGACAAGGTTTATTTGTCACAGGCAGTTATACACAGTATAATGCACAGTGAAATGTGTTTTGTACCTTTGCATGTTATATTCATGATAATCAAGTCAGCTACAGGTAAAACAACTAGCAAATTAATAAGTTAGTTAACACACAGAATGAATGGAAACACTTTTTCAAAACACAAAATAAAAAGTCCTGATTGGGCTCTTAAAAGCTACGTTTTAAAAAAAAATGATCTAACAGCATATAAACAATTAACTGTATGGTAAAGGCAGAAATCTCCATCTTGTTTCAATGTGCCATTTTAAATTAGCTAACTCAGAACAAACACATAATTTGTTTTCATTTTATGAATTCATAGTGATAGCACATGGCAAGTGTAAGTGAAGTGTGTCTGTGTGTAAGTAACATTTGTGTGACTGAGCCGGATCAGTGTGTAATAGCAGCCAGCACTGCAGTTACACTAGACTGCTGCACGTGGGCTTCCGCTTCCATAATACCATCATGCAGCAATGAAATTGTGTCTGTATTTACATAAATCATGAGGTAAAAGACAAGTGATACAGAGGTGGAGAGATTAGAGAGACCGTGAGAGTGTGTGATGTGCTTATCAAGTTCATGAAAATTTAGTATCTCATGCACATCTGAAAAACACGAGTGCTGACTCAGCTGCACATACAGGTGTAAAAGACGTTTTTGAACGGTGATCGCTCACTGTCCAGGCTGGGAAAACAGTAAATGTAACTCCTTTAGCAACAACATCCTCCATCCAGATGTTTCCTGTAGCTGATAATGAGACTTTCACAATGACAAGTAAGAATTCTGGACCACTCTTCCCAACAAAACTGTTTCAGTTCATCAGTCTTTCTGCGGTGTCTGGACTGAATATCCATCTTCAGGTCTTGCCACATAATGTCAGTTTGGTTAAGATCAGGGCTATGACTTGGTCGTTCTAATTTTGGTTTTCTTGTGGCATCACCTTACATCGCCTTACACGTGAAGGATCTCTGCTTTGAGGATGGAGGAGACACAAAGCCAGCTTCACGTGGTCACAAGCTAGTGTACTAATGCTGCTGGTCCCCAGCCCAGATAAATGGGAGAGTTGTGCTAGGAAGGGAGTAAAATCGGATTCATCTGTTATGGTACCACTTGCTGAAATAAGGGAGCAGCCCTTCAACTCGGCCGAGGGATTAGGACAGTAGTAATAGTTTGTTCTATTTTGTCTCGATGTGTTTTGTCCTATTTCACACACACACAGCAAAACATTACGGCAGAAACAAGGGATACAGTTAAGTTGCTGTATACCTTTTTTCTTTTGTCAATCCATCGGTTTAGCCTCCCTCGTGTCTCTCAGTTCATGTTTGGGAATTTCTTGGATTCCACTTGATTTCTTTTGTAGATTTTTTGACCTTGTGGACTTTGGCTTCTTAGTAAAAAGTTAGTAAAAAGTTCATTTTGCATTTTACTGGTTTGCCCGTGAGTCCTGCATTTGGATCCACTTCCTGCACTCCATGATAGTCTTTTTTTTTTGTCTTGTATTATATTCATAATCATGTGCCTAAAAAAAGGCAACTCTTCCTAATGATGTGTTAAGGGCCCCATTATAATCCCTGCAGAGGGGATGGACACAGTAACGCTTATGTCCATCCCCTCTGCAATTTAGTTAACCTATAGTTGGAACAGCTGTTGGCTGTGATGTAAAGTTATTGTAGAGCGGGCTTCTTATACTGCAATTTATACTTTATGTGACCCTGTTACTGAAAATGAGACAAACAGTTGTACTGGCCAGCCAAGGGACAGCTTCTATTTACTCTGCCTTAAGCTAAACAGATGGCAGTCTGACGTGAGCCACTAGTCTTGAAGATCCTCGTGCTCTTTGTTTGTGTCCCAAACAATTAGCTAAATACTTTCACCAGGTGCACATGCCATCATGCTGTCTTCTCAAAATGATCTTCAAAGCCTAAACAATAACTTTTGTATTGTGCAGGAAACTGTCATCTGAGCAGGGCTTTGTCACTCGTCTTCAGTCGGGTGGGAACAACCCGACACATTAAAGAGAGGTGATGACTCAGTATTCTCAAAGAGACAGCGCTCTTTGATTATAACATTTATTCACACCTCTATGAGACAACAGTGGCTTATAAACTGATGTAACAATGGGTTGTCGTCATATTTAAGCAGATACCTGACTCACAGGAAAAGCTAAAAATAGGGCAATAAAACTTGATAGTGAATTGTGGAATAGAGGAAGTGTGAAATCCTAATCATTTCTGTAATCACTCAAATTTCAATCCTTTTGCAAATTTCATGCGCTTTAGTGGACAACCTCATTAACATTAAGTAACAAGTGTGTTTATACAAAGCTGAGAGTGTAAGAATTTGTGGAGTGGAGTTATTAATGCCTAGTCAAAGCATGCATAAAATACATCAGAAAAACTGGGTTTTTTTTAATGGTCCAATTAGGATAAAGTGATCAGGGCTGTGCATTCCCTATAATGAACCAAAGTAATGAACCAAAACCATGGTTTGGAGCTTTTTCGCATCTCTAGTGGGTATCACCTCTGTCCAAGACACCTAGCTTAGTTAGACAGAAAATAATTATTTAAGCCCCCAAAACTGATTCATGAAGAATTTCCTATGCCTTGATTTGAATGTTTTATAATCACTTTTAGTGTTTTATAATGATCACATAATTATTATGTGATTTCTTTTTCACTTTGTCTCTCCTCCTCAGTGAACCTTAAGTTTTATAATACCAAAAGCAAGTTTCTGGAAGGTAGCTTTGTGATTTGCTGTTGTTGCTTTTTTCAGTCTCACCTGTTAAGATAAGTCAACAGGCTTTCTAAAAGTATAGGTCTGAGGCTAAATCCAGGCGGCACACCAGCCAAGTATAGATTAGCGCTGGACAGACATCAAGTAAAAGAGTGTCTCACGCTTTCTTAGCACATTAACACACTGGTTCACTGCAGTCACCCAGAATGACCAACAAACCAGAGGTTTTGGATGATTCCCTCCCTTTTCTTTGGACTCTTCTAATGACAAATGTGCAGTTCATGACAAGGACCTGACTGTTCTTCTGGTGCTAATAAAAAAGAGTCGTCTTGCCCACCCTTACCTCTGGGTCTGTCACTATACTTGACGTCACTGAGGATCTCTTGACATTCCCTTGTGTGCTCATGGGAGTGGGTGACTCTGCAGCAGGATATTGAGGTGTGGGAGTGTAGCTGGGTGTCATGGGTGAATTTGCTCTGGGGGAGATGCAGGGTGTTTGCCCAGGAGAGGGGCGTGGGGAGAGGGTTCCCATCTCAATGGCCAGGTCCTCTGTGCAGTCCAGGCCTCGGCTGCGTAGGTAGTCATCTGTTTCTCTGTCCACCACCAACATTCGGGTGCGGTGGGGCACCTCTCGGATTCTGTTCACTACCTGCAGAGAGGAAAAAGGAGTGACAGCACGGAGTTTCAGACACACTGAAAATGATTATTTGTGTCATTTAGTGTAGGCTGTTTACAATGAACTGACCAGCTCATTACATACTTTTGTGTTATGACAAAGACACACAGTGATTCCCATGACACTAACCCAGTTTACCCCCCCCCCCTCCCGCTTTCCGCTCCTCCTCAGGCTAGAGAAAGTGGTCTAACAGGTACAGAACTCACTGTAACTCGAGGGGTT
Organism: Bujurquina vittata; assembly: GCA_015106715.1. Lineage (NCBI taxonomy): Eukaryota > Metazoa > Chordata > Actinopteri > Cichliformes > Cichlidae > Bujurquina > Bujurquina vittata. The sequence goes on along the minus strand of VUQK01027770.1, from coordinate 3,940 downwards.
TATGCGCTCCCCTGCGTCATCTCTACCAAGCAAACATTTGAAAATAAATATGAATTACTGAACCATCTCTTACTTGATGATGAGTTTCATTCTCAACATTCTCTCCGTTCACCTCCACCACTCGGTCTCCTGGTCGCAACCCGGCCAGGTCAGCCGAGGAGCCGGGCTCCACTTTGCGGACAAATTGTCCTCCTCTATTCCGCTCGCCGTGAAGATGAAATCCATAGCCGCGCTCTCCTTTGACCAGGAAACAGAGCCTAGGTCTCAGCTCGATTTCCATCCCAGTGCGTCGATAGAGGAGAAACAGGTTAGAGGAGAGAACAAGCAGGTGCTTCGTCCAAGAGCTGTGGAAACGCACTGGCTTTTAATCCAAAGTGGTTACGCGCTTCATTGACCAAAAGATCACTATCATTTGGCATCCTCTTTAACTAATCCACAGTTTTTCCGATGAAACAAATTAAAATGTAGGCTAAAACTAATGAGTGTTAACTCCATCGTGAAATATCCGGGGCTGCAAATATGAGCGTATAAAAAATGTGTGCAGTGCGCGTAAAATTGTGGCCAAAAACCGCGGACATGGTCTAAGCCCCGTCCATCAGAAGAATAATCCGGGAGATCAGAGATTAGAAAGCTGCTCTTTCCACGCAACACTTAATTCTCTTTGTCAGCTGGGCGTGTGTCCTCCTGTTCGACCCGATGGGAGCGAAGAGGCGTCAACAACACGTGAACTATACCCCTCAGCGCGCACCTGACGCACAACAGCCGCGCTCTCAGAGCAGAAAATGAAATAAACCCTCACATATAAAGCTAATGGGGAGAAAGAAAATGTCTTTAATTAGTGCGATCAGGCGTTTGGAACGTGCTCAACAAGTACGTACAGAGACATTTGTGTCTTTTACAGCCTCAGAGAGGCAGATTCTTGCCCGAGGGTTGGAGTTGAAACACGACTAACTGCGACCTGAAACGATCCTCTTCCCGTCCTTTAGCCTCACCTTCACCAGAGAGCTATAAAAAGGGAGAGTGCGTAAAAAGGGCCTGAATGTTTCATGAAATATAAGCTTTCCTTGTGTGGTAGCTGGTGCACGCATTTCATAATGAGTCTAAAGTAATTCAGGACAGCAAAAGCTGAGAACCTGATATTCACATCCGTAAATATGACACAGTCACAAGGTAAATATTTGTGGAGGCAGCCGTTTGTCTATACTACCGTTATAGTTTCGCACATCAAGTCACCCGTGACAGACATCACTCACTAAAGTCTGCAGATCTCCCCTTGAGCAACCAAGGAAAGGAATATCATAAAATCCCTCGCACGACATGTTTGAAGCTTGGCTGCATAAAAATAAACGACTTTTAGTACCAAGTTCTGTCTGTGTTTGTTTATTTTTTACATTTTAGTGATTTTTTGTGCTTCCTCCCCCACAAATAAATCCCACAATCTATGAATTTGCACATATTTTGAATTTAACCGTAGATGGACACAAGGTCCGTCTACTTTCTGGATTTATGAACTAGAAGCAGATTCTCATAAGTGCACACCTGAAATTCAGAGGTGACTTTGCCTTTCAGCAGAACTAAAAGCCAGCTTAATTAATATTTCTGCGCAGTGATGATCAAACATGCAAAATAAGTGAACAAATACTTTTGGAAGGTAAACACACCTGACTCTGTGACATAACTGACTCTTAAGCAAGATGCTCAGTGGCCACTCACTGCTCAGTCAGCTCTAATTAAAGACATCATCACAAATGAAAATAAAACTAACTAACTAAAAAAAAAAAACCTGCTTTAGAGTAGCTCACAGGTATGTACACGTTGAAGATGTACACAGTGTTCAGTTATATTTTTTAGATCCTTTTTTGCAGAAGAAATACTGTTCCACAGTTGTAACTAATAACATTTAAGTGGTGAGTTATGGCATGCAGCCAACATGCACAACAGCACGAGGCCTGCCAAACAGGATGCAGATTTTACTGTTACTAGTTACACCTGTAAATTTCTTGCTATAATGCCCCTACAAGACCACAGAGTAGGTAAGGCTCAAAGAACTAGCTCTGAATAGTAATGAAAGTATGAAAAATGATTTGATTACTGTATAAGAACATGGCCCAAAATCATGACTTTAAAAGCCATCTTAAAGCAATAATCATTCAGTGTATTTTAGCACAACACAAGGTCTAAGGATTTTGTTCTCAGTCAGTTATGTTGGAAATGCTTTGAGATTTAGTGCTTAAATGGGCAATATTAAGAAGCTGTGGGACTCTTGCTTCCTTGAGCTAATAAACTGAACTGACACTATTTGAAATGAATATTGTTAATAATACCACAGTCGAGTAATTAAATACACAATCTCTGCTTTTTACCCTTTGGGGTATTTTTTTTTACAGTTTTATTTACACACATTCTCTGATAATCCATAATCATAGACTATCAGAGAATCACTGTCTCATATCAAGATGAAATGTGATGCCTGTGAGCTCCATCCTTAGTAAAAACTAGAGGACCAGTTAAAGTATGTTATATGTTTCTATGTTTAGAAATGGAAAATTGTGAAACTGACATTTAAGGAGGACATCTGAGTAATTTCACGATGATTAAACTGTTGCGTCACAACAAGAACTTCCTGGGTTTTTGCATTTCTTGCGGCCTTTCTGTTTGCATGTTCCACCCATGCCTGGCGAGTTTTCTCTGGGTGCTCTGGTTAAGTCATCTATCAGCCATATGGTGGCTTACTGGTTAATACTGTTACTTTACAGCAAAATGGTCCTGTGCTCAAATCCACAGAGGACCCTTGTATTTTTCTATTTGCACAGCTCTGGTTAGTTTTCACCTATTTTTTGTTTCACTGGAACAACTGAAAGTAGTTGGAACTCAACTTGAAATTAATGTTGCTTATGAAGAGTCTCATTTCTTGGTTAAAGTTTCAATTTTAAAATGGTTCTAAATGGAATTCAAAATAAACCTCTTCAAACTGCACAAAATGAAGCAGTGATTGGAGGTTGCTCATCTATATTCGGTGGTGAGAAAAAAGGTTTTATAGGCAGTCCTGTGAAAAACGTGCACCCTGCGATTCAATAGCTTGTAATAACTTGAATTGTTTTCTGTATGACTATCAGTCCCTCACGTCATTGTGGAGGAATTCTGGCTTCCTTCAATTCATTGACTTTTTCAGGCATTCGTTTATGCAATGTTCTGCCACAGCATTTCAATCAGGCTGAAGTCCGGACTTCGACTGTGCTGAGGATCATTGTCCTCTTGCATTACCCAATTTCGGACAAGTGACTGCACATTTAACTCCAGAATACTTTGGTATACAAAGGAGTTGGACTCAATGACTGACAGCTGCCCAGGTCTCATGGCAACAAAACAAGCCCAGATCATCACCCCTCCAGCATCATGCTGTGTTTGCCTTTTAACAAACGTGGTGCTGTTCATTATCGCCAAACATCTCCACTTTGGTCTCATCTGTCTAAAGGACATTGTTCCAGTGGTCCTGTGGTTCTTTCAGCTGGAACTTTGCCTAAACCATGCTCACGGCATGCTCACCCATTTTTTTTTATTGAAACTAGGGCTGCAACAATTATTCGACATTGTCGACAATAATCGACAATAAAAATAGTTGACGACGAATTTAATTGTCGATTATAGTCGTTTTTTATTATTGGTGATTTTTTTTTTACGGAGTGAGACGTCTTCCCGTCCGTCTATCTCTGGCGAGCGCAATAGCATTCAGCGGCGTGTTAAGTCATGGCGGCTAATTGAAAAAGAACACGGCGTGCTAGACGATCCCAGGTTTGGGACAGTTTCACACTCACTACGTTTTTTTTTTAAACGGAGTGAGTGTGAAACGGTCCCAAACCTTGGATCCGTTTATCTTTTTCAAACGGAGTGAGACGTCTTTCCTGTCAGCCTATCTGTGGCAGATAGGCTGACAGGAAAG